>JABUQX010009729.1:0-18491 GCA_015478945.1 Trachelipus rathkii | reverse complement strand
ACCCCGCTCTTTGGTATTTGGGTGTCGCAGGGGGTTCCTCCGCCCTCCCTACGGGGTATGGAAAATCCCCCCCTTGTGTTCCCCGTCGGCTCGAGCCCCCTACATTGCTCGTGTAATACCTTTAACAATTAATACGTATATTATAAATATTAATATAATTATATATTATATATATATATATTATATATATATATATATATATATTTACTATGTCCCCGCCGGCTCGAGCTCCCCCCAAAAAAAGCAATTTTTATGGTTTATTCTTTTTTACATTTTCCTAACCAAATTTTACAAGGATTCAAAATGTATTTTTTCCCTGTAGCTATAGTAGTTTGAGATATGAATTGTTCTCACACCTAGCATGCCCATATATATATATATAATACTATATATATAATATATATATTATATAGTATATATTATATATAATATATATATATATATATCATATACTATATATATATATATATATATATATATATATATATATATTATATATATATATATATAGTTTTAAGTAAAAAAATTACTAAAACTGTGCCAAATAATGAACTCACTACTGCCGGTTTCTTCTTATTTCACAGTTTTCTTTTCATTTGCCAAACTTTTAATTTATTATTGTAGAAAATGTTGTAAGAATCCTAAAACTGTTAAAAACATACTTTACACAGTTCGAATAAATCTTTCAATTCATATTCACAAAAAATAAGAACCCAACCATACTCTTTGAGAATTTAAAAAAAAATGGCGCTTGTTTATTATATAAAGACAGTACCTCGAAAGTACAATGATCTTAATCTGTTTTTAAATTAAAAAAATATTTATATATTATAATATTATAATATAATATTATAATATAATTATTATAATATAATAAATAGAATAAATAATATAATAATAAATAATATAAATAAATATAATAATAAATATTATAATATTTAAAAAAATATCCACATCCGAAATTTAATAAAAAATATTAAAATCAATGATTAATCCCAAATGGGTTTCCTCGATAGTTGTAATTTAAATTCGATAAATATCGAAAGGTCAGAAAGAACTTTAGTTTACCCATATATATATATAAGTATATATATATTATATAGTATATATATATATATTAATATATATATATATATATATATATATATATTATATTATATATATATATATATATATATAATTATATATATATATATATAATATATATATATATATATATATATTTATATATATATATAATATATATATATATATATATTATATATATACTATATAATATAATATATATATTATATATATAATGTATATATATATATATATTAGATATATATATATATATTATATATATATGATATATATATTATATATATATATATATAAGTTTTCACTGGTTTTTAGAATGATACAAGTTAGCCATGCTTCTAAGACTTCTAACTTTTAGGTGTTTATAATATAAATAAAGTGTTTGTGCGGCTGGAGCTGTTCAATTGTGGGGGCTCAGAGGAGTTTATTTGTTGTGTCGGGTGGGTGCGCCTATGGTTTAGTCCGCCTTTTTAAAATTGTGCGCCTTTGCGCTTACGAATTGATAGTGCGCCATTGGGCATAGGCGCAACGCCCAGCTCTGATATATATATATATATATATATATATATATATTATATAATATTATAATATAATAATATATATATATATATATAATATATATATATATATATATATATAAATATATATATATATATATATATATATATATATTATATATAAAGCCGTTTTCCTTTTTTGGCATTTGTGCTTACGAACGTTAAAATGCTCGAGTTTGCGTTCGTTTTGCTAAACTTAGTGCAAAATCGCAAAAAAATGCTCACCAAACTAAAGAAATTTCCTTAATTATGCAAAGGTTGCTATTTCCCGTGCTTGCCGAATTTAAGCAGGTTACGTTTTTACGAAAAATATAAACAAACAGATGGCGGCTTGTGTCTGAATTTGATTGAATGTTTATTCAATAAGAATCTGCTTTAAAATCTATTTCTTTCCAAATGGATAACCTTCATTACAAATATTTTGCAAAATAAACCATAATAAAAGCCATTTCGTTTAACTAATAATGTTTATTACGAAAACAACGCGCTCCATCCACAACAGCTGATCCAAATTTGGTTGTAAAAACAAAGCTAAAACCTAGCACGAAATCGTGGTCGTTTAAACAGGAAATTAGTGCTAAAATTGGGCGAGCATTTCTTATCGAGCGTAAGCACAAATGACATAACGAAAACGGCTTTAATAAGAAAAGCAAAAAATACCAAAAATTGCATCTATCGTAAACGTTCCGTATTATACCAATTATGATTAAAGGAATATAACTAAGTTCATTTAGTTCCCAAGTAAAAGCATTAGTGGGACTCGCTACTTCTATTTATCGCAAGCCCCCTAATACTTTACTTGGGATTAAATTGTAATTTCTTTATTCTCCTTTAATCATAAAATTGGCGTGTTCTAAAGTCCCGCATACACAAGCCTTGGTATTTGTTCTGATTGGAAGTTTTTTCATGAAGAAATCACCTTTACTCCGTGAAATTTTTCTAGCTTTTAGCCTGTATCCCTCAGACCCTTTTTTTTGATAAAACTTGTTTACTCGTTTCTCGATAACACTTGTCGCCCTAAAAATACTTGCCTATGATGTTCCTAAACTTCCTGTTATGCTCGGCTTCCCTACTTGGACCCTTTCCAGTGATCTGTCACTTTCAGATTAGAAACATCTTAAACAAAAACTTTTCCCCAATGCAAGTTTCTTCTATCTTTTATTAACAACAACTCAGTTGACAGTTTCTTTAAGATTAAAGAAAGCATCCCCATTGAACTTGAGGTAACCATTCTTTACAAATAAAATGTGCCGACTGTACACATCGACTATGAGAGAAAGTGAAGATCACTGGAAAGGGGTCCAATTGTAGTGAAGCCGAGAGGCATAAACATACAGATTTAGGAACATCATATGCAAATAGTTTTAGGGCGACAAAGCTGTTATCGAGAATCACGCTAGTAAATCAAGTCTATAACAAAAAGAGGTTTGAGGTGATTTAAAAGCGCTAAATCCCATGAAATCTAATTACGGCAGAAAAGGTGATTTTCTTTTCATGAAATGAACGGTTCCCAATTCAGACATAAAGACACATAGTTTTGCGTGATAATGCCGAACCTTACTAATCTGACCCCATCTCCCAACCAGAGAATTTATATGACAGCAGCATTGTTTTATGCTATGAAAGGAGATGAGCCAATAAACAGAAACTTATGACTCCCAAGTGAACCAGTATTAATGAGGACTTGCTCCACGATAAATGGCAAGACAAGTTCTCAAGCTATGAGATCCATCTAATCTCTTTACCTCAGGACTAATAACATTTATGTTACCATGAGTCTCCCGCTAATTACATAACTTGGCTGTATAATACGAAGCGTTTAACCGATGAGGAATGTACAGTTCGTGTATTTCTCGTTGCTTTTTGAATCTGAGATTCGACCGGTTTACTTTATATGTCGAGTCTTGTCGGCTATACGCGTGCGGATGCACCGAAATCCAGCTCGCCCAATTTATGGAGCACCTAATTTCCTGGGTTCACCCGGACCCACATTCGTAGGCTGAGGGTAGGTTACTCCTTTGTTTCTCCTAAACAATTGGAGATATACAGCGTAATGGTGTGAATGAGCACGGTTGTTTTTGTATATAAACAGAAATAAAAACAATACAAATGTTTTTTATATTGAACAAGTAAATTAGTTTGTCCAAACTACATCAAGTTTGTGATGGGAGTTATTCCATTTTATGGAATAGAAATAGATTATATGCATGTATTTTATAATTAGAATGATTCACCCTAAATTAATCACATTCTAGGACACCCCATGAGCCCGCCATTCTGGCTTTGGTTTATAGTTGTTATTCGAGTAAATGAACAGTATCTTAAATTTCAGGCCAAAGCACCCGAGAGTTGCCAATAGCAAGCCTTTTTTCAGGTGTAAAGTATAATTTCGTAACTGTTTATTGTAATCGTGTGTGCTTTCGATAACTATTGCTGTGCGGTACTCGTTAGGTGTCTAACGACCGCGTCAACCCGCTTCCACCGCCATTTCTCACGTTTCTCTCGTACAGTCACAAATGCCAAAAAAAAAACGGGCTTAGATATCGAAATATGATATGAAAGGATATAATAATGTATATAGTATGATAGATAGATATATATGTTATATATAATATAGAGATTATAATATATATATTGATATAACAGATGATGTTATGTACATAACTATTTGAGTGAAAATATTACGTTGATGTTTATAACCAATATAGTATTGACGCACTACGAAAATTTAGTGAAAAAATTTAAATATAGAAATCTTTATATATAGTAATATTATTCACCTGGCCTGGCTTACCTATGCGACCAATACTCATACTTCAATCAATATCGTAAAGCGCAAAGGTCTTCGCAAACAATTTAAACATGAGGGCGGGACTAAGATAGCGGCACAGCCAGATCTACCATCTGGGAAGGTCTCCTCCACATTTCGGATACACATAGGATACCCCACATTTGTATGTGTACCCCTTTAAAAGCATTTATTAGAACTGTAAGGAAGGCAATTGCAACTTAAACTTGTTATACAGGTTGTCCAATAAACCCAGTTGTGAAAAAACATAAATTCAATTATATGAATATAGAGAATATATATAAGGTAAAGTTACGAATTTAAGTTATTGTTCTATCATGAAATCTAATATAATTTCACAGTCATTATATACTTATTCATCAATTATTTATTATAAAATTATATATTTAATTATTATATATTTAAATATAATTATATATATAATTATATAATAATAATAGATATTAATTATATTGAAATTATAATATGTCATATGAATATATTAATTATTATTATGTAATTAATAAATTAATAAATATTATATGAATTTGATAATTATATATATATTATATTATATATTATAATTAATTATTTAATATATTAATATATATTATATATATTATTATATTATAATTATATTATATATAATTATTTATTAAATATTATAATTATAATATTATAAGACTATATCTTTAAATAGATATCCACTACATAACTGAGTTAGTATTATTATTTCTTTAATATTAATTGCTTCCTATCACTAATACGTACAATATGTATTATATATTATAATTTTATTATATAACTATTATATTAATATGGCGAGGGTAATATAATCTTAACGAATATTCCTATTCGGACCTCATAATAATCACGGATTTATGTTTTAAGAACAACAAAATCCAAGGAATACCCAGGAGAATATGGCCTATATTGTTATATTAGTTTTTATTATATAAATTTATCCCTCAGCATATATAGTTAATTTATTTTGTTTTGAAAGTTAATATTTATTTCTTAATTATTATTAAATGATATATAAATATTTAATATTTAACGCTCTGAAAATCATAACAATTTTTATCGGTGATATGCATCTTTAGTTTTCACATGAGTGTTACATTGATTTTAAGGATGTATAATTGAGTAATATACAACTATAGTTTATTATTTATGAAAATTTGTGTTATTTTCAGATATTTATATTTAAAAATTCATAAGTAAAATTTCGATTATATCTATTAAAACAAACTAGACATGTGATGGAATACCTTTCCACAAGGGACTAAACTGATACATTTAAGTGATATTAAGGCGACCCAATTTTTTTTAAATGTCGCATTCAATGAGTGAAAAATGTATGAAATAATTGTATCTTTATTGACGTGTATATATGACATATGTTGAAAAGTCTGATTCGAAAGCTGTATTGTTATAAATTATTCTTACTGCTTTAGACGTACAACATCACTACCTCCAAAAGATTAAATAAGTCTTATATGTAAAGTGGGATAAGAAACTTAGTGAAAGTTAATATGATTTTAAATAACACCGCCAGTAGTGTCGAGAAATTTTATTTCTCATTCAACATAAATTTTTTCGAAATTGTTAGTTATCGTTATATCTTATAATAATCTAGTATATACAAATAGTTTGATTATCATATATAATTCAATAGATAATGTGATAATATTATACACAATAACTGAAAATTAAAAAAAAAACAGATCTGTATTTTATAATTAAAATACAATATTTAATTATTTATTATTATAGATAGGGTCAATTAATATACTAAATTAAAAATAATAATAAAAATAATATTATATACAAATTACATTATATAATAGTGAGCTCAGCGCACTCTCTATACAGAAGACCACAATAACCATATACTTTCAATAAAATCATACTATAGTCATACAGAAAAGGAATTACATGGTGGGTAAATTCCTTTATATTGGTAAACATGTGGAGTGAGGAATAATAGTTTTAATAAAAAAGATAATAAACATAAAAATTTTGGACTATTTTATCTGGGGGTAAGCTCGTATATGTCGAAGTGGAATGCAAGATGTATATATTAATAATATATATAATATATAATATATAATATATTATATATAATATATATATAATTAATATATATATATTAAATATATATAATATATATATAATATATTAATATATATTATTTATTTTTAGTAATAAGGATTATACACGTGCAATTTATAGTGAGGCTCTCCAGACCTGATAATACGGTAGGATAATACTAAGGGGGGATCATTACTATTATACTAATACCCTACATAGTAGGGAGTAGTGACGGTATAAGTAAACCCTCCACGTACGACAACCCATAATACCATAAGAGCGGGGTCGGAACCCCTCCCGGGAGGGGGGAAAAAGTCCAACCCCGTAGTTCCCGGAAGGCCGAGAACCCCCGACTTCTGCCATCCGGGTTAGCTCTGCGAGAATAACCCTTTGGTGATTAATTACTTTAGGTTTATAAATAAATATATACAAGTAACACCCAAGAATTACTCTGTAGGGGGCTCTATTATTTAACGGATATAGAACTAGTTATAAAAGGGTCATCTATAAAATTAGGGGGCTTTTTCGATAACTTACAATTACTTAATATAATTTAAGTTATAACTCAATATTATATATTTTTTTTATTATTATTTACCTAATTATTTTTTATCCTGCAACTTAAAATGTTACCCAAGCATTTTATCCAACTAAATGGTATATTTTATTTCCCTCATGATTATGCATGTTTAGTTATTAGGATGAATATATAATGTGCCTTATTAGACTTATAATATATATTAATAAATATAATATATAATAATATATTATATATTTTATATATTATATAGTTTTTAATATGGAGTGTTTTTCAGTAGCATATCACTCCGTTGAGGGTATATAGCTTAAATGCACCCTTACCCCGGAGAACTAAGAGTTACTGATTATTGTTGACTTTACTACTACCCGTAGATAGATAATGATAAATCGAGTCATATAATGAATTTATAGAATAACGATCATAGATATCCTTCCCGCCGGTGATATCCATGATTACAAAAACGAAGAATATACAAAAGCGGAAATCAGAGAAGAACAAAATAATAACTTATACCAAAAATGAATAGATGAGTTTATATAAATCTATTATTAGTCTAGCGATTTAAAAAAATATAATAAATATTCAGACGGTATAAATAAATACTGAGTATATACATTAGGTAATAATTCAATGTACTATATTATAATTAGAATATGCCCATATAAATAAGATACAATAAAAGATTATTAATTTAGTTATAGAAAATTATTCTGAATACTTGTTACATGAGTGAAACATAAATTATATATTATGTAGTAATATGTATATTTAGCTATTAAGAAATTTTACTTTCGGAAATAATGTCTTATTAAATTTAAAGGTAAGTGGTATTATTATTTAATATATATTTATTATTAGTGTGTATTATATTTGTCTCAATGATTCTATCATCATATATATTAATAATATTATATTTAATTAATAATTATATTATATATATTTTTAATAATATATATTATAATAATATATAATTAAATATATTATATTATATATATATTATAAATATAATATATATATATATAATATATATTAATTATAATATATAAGTATAGATCAAGTGCTTAGTCTCATATTAACTCCAACAGAAATTTGCCGTAGAATTTCCTCTTCCTAGTATTTGCAAACTTCGGCAAGCGCGCGGTCTCAGTGCTGTACCTCACTGGTATGGAAAAACATGATGAGAAATTTCATCCAATCTAGAGAAGAGGACGGTTTTAGTAATATTAGTGTACACAGTTGATTAGCTATATACAAATCATATTGAATGTGTTATTTTCATTGCCTATTATAAAATGACTATATACTTTCAGTATCGCTCACTTAAAGTTATACTTGCAATAATAAATATTGATACGAACAGGGTCACCAGGCCGAGCAAAAATGATCGGCAGGCGCAAAGCGCTTAGGGGCATTGATGAATAAATTAAAGGGTACGCACTATTAGGTTCCTGGCCATAGGGCTATTAAGGGCAGCATAGATACACATACGCAAAAAATAAATATAATAAAATAGGGGCGCGGGGCCCTGCTCTTGGATTATATTATTATAATGTTTTATATAATAATTAAATTAATAATAAATCATAATATTATGAAATCATTTATAGTCGTTTATCTATATTTTAGGCAGATATATCGTTTATAAGCTTAGATAGAATGTGTATAATTTAATTTATTTAGCCACAAAGGCTACTATAATTAGCATATTGTATAGACTTAAAGTGAAAGTACTAGTACTTAAGTTTTATATACCTATTTATAGATTTTCTACCACGTAGGTAAAAACCTTAATGGAAATAAACCTAGTATATAATATAGTTAAATAAAATATAGTATATCGTAATCGTACAAAAATCATGTGGTGGAATGAAATTTTTCCAAAATTGAGCAGACGGAAATTTTCAGGGATTTATAAGAAAAACAATACGACTCTATTGGAAAAATCACAAAGTCCACGAAAGAAGTCGGTATGATTTATATTAAAACTAATTTCGAATCTAGTGTAAGATCCTGCCGTAGTAGTCAAAGAGGAGAGTACTAATTTATTTTTTTTTCGACTCCCCATCTTTATTTTAATTGATTATTATAATTATACTACTACTATTGTTATATTTTATAAAAATAATAATTAATTACGAATTTAACTAATAATAATTTTATATAAATATATCATTAATATTAATTAATTATATTATATAATATAGATAATATATATAAATAATATTAATATTAATATATATATAATAATCTTATATATAAATATATAATATTATTAATAATTAATTAATATATATATAGTATTATATATATTATAATTAATATATATATTATATAGGGGTTGGAGAATTTTTATGGATTTTATGCAGAAAAAAAAATCATATTTTTTATGATTTTTTGATATATTTTAGGATTATTTATGAAAATTCATGGACGTCACGCGGAAATGTTAAATATTTGTTAAACAATACTTTATTTTTAAGTTTATCGATGAAGTTATTTATTTTTATAACCCAGGGCCTCAATATATATTAATATCTTAAGGCTTTCAAAAATTTTCTTCAAAAATAGAGTAGCTATATGTGAAGGGGTCTATGACACAATTGAAACCCCATTAACCATCCTTAAAATCGTGGAGTGCGTTTTATTGTTCTCTTAATCTACCTGATTTTTCCAAAGAAATGGGTATATTACATCAGGAAAGAAAAGAAAAACATGTTTTTGAAACATATCTATTGTGTTTGAACATTTTAACAGGTGGCTGGGCCCAGTAATATTTGGAAACCCATAGGCATCGGAAGGAATAAGGCCCCTACCTAAGTTCATAGTATGTTATGAGTAAATTTTCATGGAACTTATTTATTATATGTCGAAAATGTTGCAATAAATAATCCTAGTCCAAATTACTCCAACAAATATCTTTTTAAAAAAGTACCTTAATTAATTATATTATAAAAGGCAAAAAAATCCCAAAAAAAAAGCAGTGAAAGCAACTCTTCCATACGATGTGAAGCGTACCATAAATAAACAAAGTATGAAAAATCACACTCTAAGAGACATTATCATTTCCCGGTGCGCATTCCCGCGACGATCGTACTCAATTATTAATGGTAAATCGTCTAAAGTGTAGGGTTCATCCCTACTATTATAGTATCCCTATGATGTGAGCCTAACCACTCATTAATATATATCACCAATTATAATACAACTAACATATTATATATTATATATACCCTTATATTACCATTATCTATTCATAACCTTAATCTATAATATTAGTAACCAAACTACTATTATTTACCTTTCATCGCCTACTCTGATACTGCAATTATTATAAAAACTCCACAATTTCTCTTTACCTGCTAAATAACAATATCCCTTTATATTACATATTTATGGTATAACTCATTAATTATCCCACTATTTTTTAACTTATATTGGTCTTACCCAGCCTACTGTATCTATAGGATATAATATATGACCTGTTACACAACCAAAAACACTCCACACACATCCCAGCCGAACGTATAATATTTGCCCATATATGGAGCGACAATCAGCTTTATAGAACTTTCCAAATCTAGTCTTATCTTAATTCTATTCACATTTATGAATCAGCCTGATGGTCACGCTGAACACTCGAATTAAATTCTTTCAGCTGAGATTTTTTTGCTCCAAAAAATGATGATTTGTGCCTGTTTTTTTTTTATATATTTTCTTAGGATAATTTAGAAGTCAATTAATCTCAGATCATATACAAAATCTAGAACAAATAACTTAATATCATTAGCATAGCTACTCTGTTTCAAATTTCTTATACTAAAAAAAATGTCAACCAAAAGATCATGTTTCTAATACCTGTTTCTTTTATACTTCTGAGTCAGTATATTATTATCATTACCAAAACACTCCTTTATCTGCGTCGGGCACGTTCATTTGTGTCACTTAGTACCTATATGCACCCATCAAAAGTTACAGAGATTTGATACATCATAATAGATATATGTACATTATATGAGCAATACCTAATCGAACTTTTAAACAAATTTGCTTATCAAATTATACTTCGCAGTTTGATCGTCTCTCAACGTTTCCCAAAAATATATTCCCAAAAAATCATCAAAATTATTGCATCTTCACTATCTCTAAAAGCATCCACAGACATCTCCCAACCCCGAGTGTGTAATGGTGCAGCATGCTAAGCATTACTCGTTGTATCTGTTGCCGACTGATATAGCTCCATGCAGTAATCCTCCAGATGTGATCTCCCCGATTATAAACTTTTTCTGCCGTATATCTATTTGACACAAGTATTCCATCAGAGAACTCATTTTTTTACACGTTATGACTCATAAAGCATTTTAAATAAAAAAACTCTATCCCAAAAATAACCCATAAAATACCAGTGGAATATCAAAATATCAAATAAATTTTGCCTCGCAGTACTGTAGATGTCAATATTAAGAACTTTTCTTAAAATATAATAAGTGAGTTCAACCAAAACTGAAAGGCTTAAAGTGCACTCTACACTATGTGATAGAATCCATAGGTTTATCAAATATTCACAACTCTTATATGGCATCCTTATATATTACAAATGATCATAAGCTTATAAATTATTAGCTAGAATACTAACTAATGGAACCGCCACCCCAAAATCTCCAGCATATCAATTGTATCTACTCAGTAATAACATTAAATAGCCCATAGAAATATAAAATTAACACTAAATCTTTTCCTCACATTTTATGACCCCATCATGCATATCTCATCCGATGTCTCTCTTTAACTCAAACCAACACTATACCCTAAATATTTAAAACTTAGACACTCCAACTGTTCCAGTCTGCTCACCATCTAACATATAATACACACTATTATAATATATATATAAATATAAATATATAATATATATATATAATATAATACTATATATAATATTTATATATAATATATTTATTAAATAGATATACAGGGCCCTTTCTAAACCTTAGTGCGAGCCCGTCACAGCCAAAAAAAAAAAATCACCCTTAAAAATGTAAAATATTATATATATATAATATTATATATATATATATATATATATATATATAATATAATATATATATATATATAATATATATATATATATCATTAAGTCTTTGAATTTCGGTTTCACAGTGTTTAGATTTGATTATTATTATTTTGGCCCTTTTAAATTTAGGTTTTAATGTTAAAATCAAAATTTACTTACTTTTTTTATTTTTTGTATTTGTATGGTGTAAAAGAGCGTTAGTGTTTTAACTTTAGTTTTTTCATATTTCATATTTACTGTAATACGATTAACATTTTAACATTTACTGTTTTTAAATTTAGTTTAGTGTGTGAATAATTTACCCGATTTCACGTGTTGTTCGTTTTTTTTTGTCTAGTTTTTTTTTTTTTTTATGCGCATGTAAGAGATGGCAGATTTGCAAAGGCACGGGCTTACTATCGACTTTACTAACACCGTGGCTTGCAATCAACTCTGCCTCCGTGGAATACCACCTCTCTAAACTCTAACCCTAACCTTTTGCTCCTGTCGAGACCCAGATGGCTAGAATTCATCATCCTAACTCGTTTAATATGTCAAACTATAACTTATTTCATAATTTCCATCTGAAGGGTGAGGTATGTGCCTATGTAAACATACACACTCCTGTAACACGGTCTCGAAAATCTCGAATCTCAAACTTAAATGTTCTATCTCCAACTATAACTTTTTCTCTAATTTCCGACTGAATGGTGTAAACATGTAAACAAAACACTCCTGTAATATGTCTCGAGAATCTTGAATATCCTAACTTCGATGTTCCATGGCTTAAGAAAAAGTTGCACCTCCCCTTAAAATCTTTCTCCCTACTACTATCATTATCTTGTGTTTCTGCTACTGCCCCCCCTAATGGAACAGATTTTTATGTTCTTTTTGACTATCTTACTGCTTCTCATGAGACTGTTACTTCTTTCCATCCAAATGCCGAGGTCCCCTATTTAGGGAATTTCAACGTACACCACACTGAGTGGTTGGGCTCCTCTCACACTAATGCAGGCGGGGAGGAGGCTAAAACATTCAGTATTCTCAACGATCTGGAACAGTTAATTAAGGAACCTACGCATATCCCAGATTGTCCTAACCAATACTTGAACACGCTTGACTTATGTTTCACCACTACTCCTTCTCGTTACAAATACACCATTTTTCCTCCTGTTGGTAACTCTTACCACAATCTTGTAGGTCTTAATTATAACACTTTTTCTCCAGCAGCTCCACCGTGCCCCAAACGTAATTCTGGTACTTTAATCCGGCTGACTGGAGGCATTGCGCTGTTTTTATACTAACTACTCTTGGAATGAATCTTGCTTTGACTCGAAGGATGCTTCGGTCACCGCTGAAAAGGTAGGGACCGTAATCGCTGATGGGGTGAGCAGGTTCATTCCATCTTCAACTAAATCTTTTTCTCACCAAATTACATGGTTCGATGGGGCTTGTTCTCGCGCCATTCAGGAGAGAGACATTGCATATTAGGCATGGAAAAACTCTCGTTCTCCTTTCACTCTTACTAATTTTCAATCTGCTCGGAGTCGTTGCAGGGATACTATTCGACATGCTAAGCGCGCTTTCACTAAACGAAAGTGCGCCAATCTGATTGGTTCTCCTACTGACAAAAATTTCTAGCCTCTTGCCAAAAACATGCAAATTTTGTAAATCTGCCTTTCCTTCCCTTATTCGCTCTGACGGTTCTGTAGCTAACTCTCCTTCTGAAAAGGCCAATCTCTTTTGGCTTCTTTTTTCATCTAATTCTACCCTGGATGATTCTGGCATCCCTCCTCCTACTCCTTATCCTCTCAGGTTTCCCCATTTCTTTACCTGTGATCACACATTATCGTGCGCATGAAATCCTGAGATCTATGAACGTCAGGAAGGCTAGTGGCCCGGATGGCATTCCTCCCCGTGTTTTGAGGGAGTGTGCTTCTGAGCTGGCGCCTGTCATCGTTCAACTCTGCTCTCTATATCTTAATACTAATACTTTTCCTCAGTGCTGGAAGCGTGCTTATGTTCAACCAATCTCGAAAAAAGGTAGCCGCTCTGATTCTTCAAACTATCTCCCTATAGCTCTCACTTGCATTCTTTCTAAAATCTTTGAAACTCTTCTTAACTCTCATTTCCTGGATCATCTACAGTCTCATTCCCTTCTTTCAGATCATCAGCATGGCTTTCGATGCTCGAGGTTAGCTGGTGACATACTTTCTTATTTAACTGATTTATGGTCTTCTGGTGGCGCTTGACATATCCAAAGCTTTTGACCGGGTTTGGCACGCGTCACTGCTCTAAGCTCCCTTCCTTTGGGTTTCCTCTTTCTCTTTGCTTACTTTTGTCTAGTTTTCTCTCCGATCGCTCCACATCAGCACTCGTTAATGGGGAGTCCTCCCCCTCCTTTCCTGTTAATTGTGATTCAAGGTTCTGTTCTATCTTCAACTTTATTCTTATTTTTCATCAACGATCTCCTCAGCTGTACTTCTAACTCTGTTCACTCTTATGCCGATGACTCAACTTTCCACTCTTCAGCTCATTTCAAATCTGCTCCCTCTTTTGCATCTAGAGTTGCCTCTTGTCTTCAGCTTTCCAATTCTATTCTTGCCGATCTGGATGGGATTTCCCGGTGGGGTCACCGCAACCTTGTAAAATTCAACTCGTTAAAAACTCAACTTCTTTAGATCTCCCTCTCAAAAACACCTCCCAACTTTTTTATTTCTTTCGACGGCTCTAACGTTTCACCTGTGAAAAACATAAACATTTTTGGTCTCAACATAAGCAACAAATTGTAGCCTCAAAGAAGCTGGGAGTTCTGTTCAGGTTACGGGAATTTTTTTCCTCTGAACAGTTACTCCAGTTATATAAGGGCTTTATTCGCCCTTGTATGGAGTACTGTTCTCACATTTGGGGGGAGCTTCGGCTTCACCCTTCTATTGGATAGGGTTGAGTCCAAAGTTAAGAGACTAATAAAATGTCCCCTTCTTTCAAACCCCCTTGACCCTCTATCTCTGCGACGTGACGATGGAGTACTACCTATTTTCTATAGGTACTACAGCGGCAGATGCTAGGGGGAGTTGACCTCTCGTATTGCACTACCCTTGCGTCGCCCTCGTATCACAAGGGGTGCCTTGCTCTCGCATGAATATTGCTTGAGTATTGAGAACCCCAGACTTGTTCATTGTGTTGCCTCGTTTTTTCCAGTTACTTCGGTTCTGTGGAACTCTTTGCCTTCTTCTGTTTTTCCAACTGCATTTAATCTTCCCCTCTTTAAAGCCCACGTCTGCGCTCACCTGAGAGACTTGCGTTAAGATTGGGCTGGGGTGGGTTTTCTATATTTTGTTTTCTGCCCCTCCTTGAAAAGGGCCCAGCCAGTGAATGGTGGTGATATATATATATATATATATATATATATATATATATAGTTTATATATAATTATATATACTATATATTATATAATATATCCTTATAAGGTTATATATAATATATATAGTATATATTATATATATATATATATATTTATATATATATTAGGATGCACCGGAATCTCCGCGTTCCGGCTCCGGCTTGGCCGGAGTTCCGGCCATTTTAAAGATCTCTGGCTATCCGGCCGGAGACCACTAGTCTCCGGCTTTCTCCGGTCGGAGACCTATATTTTTAAAGGGTAGTCAAAGAAAACTTATGGTAATATAAGTTATTGGAAAAAGTACAATTCTTTTGTTGATGTGGAAACTCACTCAGAGAAAGTAAAACAAGATTCATCACAAAAACAGATAAGCAATCATTGAGATAAAAAATTATTAATATTTATTTCCGTTAATGTATTATTATTATTTATTTAACAAATAATAAATGATTAATAAATAATATAATTTAATAACCATGAGGAGTACAGGCAAAAAACGTACCCCTCCATCTAAGACACCTAATTTACATAAAATATAGAATGCTAATTATATTTCGCTAAACCTATAAAATGATTTTGATATCAAAAATTTCGACAAACCCCCTAACAAATAGAATCAATACAACTTTTATAAATCAAATCTAGCTTTAAGACAATGACAAATTAGCAGAAATAGGGTAAATGGAAAAGGTAAAAAGAACTAAAATTCCACCGCCATTATGCTGCAGACAAAAAGACTGAAAATAAAATAACTTAATGACAAAAAAAATAACTCATTATATCTATATAATATAAATTATTAACACGAAGACATATTATAACAGTCATTTATAACAAAGAAGAACTAAGCATTTGAAAACAATATAATACCTATATAAATAAAAAACTACATAAATAAATATAAAATAAAACCAATCAAAACATAAAACCATCATAACAGAAATAAACAAAACCAAGGAAAACAAACAAAAAAAACAAAAACAAAAGCACAACACAAACAAAAAAAAAAACCAAAAAAAACAAAAGAAAAAACATAAAAAAAAGTCACAAACAACGTAAATAAAACAATTTCCATATAAATAATACATATAAAATATAATATAAGCTACATACTATAATAATATACATAATCACATTATAATATATATATATACACCCATCTCCACTAATCCATATATATATGATCCAACGCTCGCACCAAACCTAAAAAACCCAAAACCAACCACCTATCCATACCATAACATAAATACTAACTCATAATAAAAATATAAATATATATATATACCCCTATAATACCCACATAGATTATAACATACTACTATATATATATTAACACAATGTTTTAGTGTATTATTCTTTAGTTATCAAAACTCAATAATACATATATATATTACTCATATACTACATACATACATACTCAATTACTAGTAATATGATGTGACTCTAAACTCAAAATCCTATACTAAATCAAACCGCCTAAAATCCCAATCAATATATTAATACTAAAAAAAACACCACAATTTTAACTCACTCAAACAACAACATATAATTAAAAAAAAATTGTAAATACTACACCCCTCAAGCCCCAATAACTAAACCCTATACGTATTCTGACATGTTATGAACCCTTGCTTTATGAGCGACATGTATACCTAACCTAACCCATCATATCTCTACAACACCACTATCCCCAATCTTCATTCATACCAAATTTATATATTACCTCCTACTTCCACCCATCTAACTCCCCTCACCCTAATAATTAACATTCACTCAATCAGTTACAAATAAAAACTACCTCAATATTATAAACATCAATAAAATATAAATATACCAAACAACCCTAATCCTACCCTACCCAAGCTCTAATAAATTTATACTATATAATTAACTTAGACAGATATGCCCAACCATAGTAAAAATAAATTTGTACCAGGTGCAAAGTTATCTGATTTACATGTATAAATATTGAAGAATATATTCACCAAAAAAGTAATTTTTGACGGATGGAAAGAAAATATAATTATATAATGTATAAAAACAATAATACGAGAAAAAAACGAATATATAAATAATAAAACATTATACTACATATGGGAAATAATAAACATTTGTATTTATCTTCATAAATAAAATATTAAAATCAAAATGCTCACCTATAAAATAACGAAAATTGATAAGAAAAAAAGAAAAACTAGGAGATATAGATAATCAGACTAGTGTTTGCGAGAAAAGAACGATTCCTAATTTACTATGAAAACATAATTAAATAAATTCAAACTGCTTGGACATAAAACTATTACTACTCGAATACTAAATACCACTTGAGAGTATGGTAAGCCAGAAGAAGATAATTTCCATAGCTAATTCAAAAAAAAAACCGTGAAAGACAATGCGAATACTATCAAGATAAAGTGAAAGATTATATCAGTTTCTTCCAACCACAGAATAAACAGTGGAGTATCAAGCATTAATCCGCATTTCGTTCCATAATGATAAAAGTAGATGCTCGCAAAAAGTAATAATATTATTCACACCAGTTATAGTTTGAAATAGTATATTTTCTAAATTCATGCTGATTTTCTAACTACACTGCTGCTTATCTATCAAGCATAAAATCGTTGCATTTAATCTTATACTCCTTTGTTTTCTTTCAACTTACTGCCCATTATAATGAATATTCTTTATTTTCTTTCAATTGTACGATTTTTCTATCTAGACTATGATCATCAAAGACACTTCCCTATGAAAATGATGTGTAGTTCACATTACTCTAAATTATCTGCCGTTTCAATTGTTTAAATTGTATGAAAGAGTATGTAATAAATGTTGTAAATGGGCGAAAGAAAATTTACTGAATGTAGTAAGGTACGAACCATAATGAACTTAATGTTAAATTAATTTCGTAAATATTCATAAAAATTTACTTTGAGGAAAATTTTGCAGTTTACAAAAAAGGTCGGAACATGATTGA
>JABUQX010009728.1:35000-37500 GCA_015478945.1 Trachelipus rathkii | reverse complement strand
AGGTGGGCACCCCGCTCATTTAAGGGTAGTCCGCTAGCGCACCTCCGCACCTCGAGAAAAGGTAGTCCGCTAGCGCAGCTCCGCACTTATTCAGACCATCAAACTTCCGCTATCGCAAGTCCGCACGTCCTCACGTCTCCCACTAATAATGTGCGACTTCACAAAAGATTTTAATAGTAAATACTAAATAGTATATATCCTTACAAAAAATTTATTTATAATATTATATGAAAAATTGAATGAATATTTACAAAATCTCAAGATTTTCTACTTCCTCCTCAATGTCGTCTTCAAAGGACAAGATATCCATATTACTTTTCAAAAAGATTAGGTGCTCAAAATTAAAAGCAGTTAAGGCTGACCTCTTTGCCCTCAAAATATCCCCACCAATACTAAATATTCGCTCTACAGCCGCAGAACTAGGGAGAGGTGTATTATATTTTATGAACAAGTTCAACAAATTCCTCCTATGCTGAAAGGGAAAGATGTCCTTGGTGAGAGGAGTGCTGGTGTTAGTTCACTTCCAGCAGTCCATTGCTAATTTAAGGTCCTCACCTAAATCATTCTGCCTCCCTTCTGAAATATTTTGATCACCCTGTCCACCCATAAGAAGGTCTATTTCGTCCAAGACTTTAGTAGAATCCATGAAAGCCTCGACTTCTGCAGAGTCGATGCTAATGCTACGTATCAGCTCGGTAGATATATATATAAAAAAAGAGTTATATATATATATATATATATATATATATATATATATATATATATATATATATATATATATATATATATATATATATATATATATATATATATATTAGTATATATATATAATATAGATATATATTATATATATATATATAGTATACATATTATTATTGTTGGTTATATATTACATATTATTATTATATTAATAGGTGTGTTATTATATATATATATATACTTGAGCAGCAAGCTTGACTTTCATCATACCTCCAAATAGCGGAATAAATATGTGTGTGGAATTGACTTTAGGTATGTACCTAAAATTTTTGTCTTGACAATGATAGTACGTTGATTTGATATACGACCATTGTGCAATGCCATCAGAAGTAAAAATTTTATACTTATATAATATATTGCGAGTTGATTTTAGTAAATGAGGTGCATCTGCAACCACAAGCAAAAAGACAGAGTGGCGTCACATTCTTAATCCTTTTTTATCAAGTATCCAAAAATATTAATTATTTCAAAAGTAAGTCCTTAATATGATCTGATATAAATCTTTTTGTGATTGGATCAAAATTGAAAAATCCTTCTGAAATGTTAAAATTACTTTTTGTAGAAATGAAAAAGGACTCAATCAATTGATTTAAGTTTTTATCTTTGGAACGAAACAAAAATTCTGCACCATTCCAATTAATAACATGATCTTCTTGTGATAAATGTCTAAATACAGCACTACTTTCATTGCCTCTCCTGACTTCACCCATATGTTGGTCAATTCTCGTTTTTAAGGTCTTTAAAGTTTCTCCAAAATATAAATCATTGCACATATAACAAGGAATGTTGTAAACACCTCCCATGGCTTCTCGTTTTGTGGTATTATTAGAAATTAAGATTCTTGAAAGTGTATCAGGAAAACTGAAAATTAAATTAATATTAAATAAATGTTTAAATATAAATTTAAGTTCAAGAAGTTGGGGTGAAAAAGGAATAACTTTAACATTTTCCATGACAAAAGGAGAGCAATTTCTTAGTCCCAGAAAATTGGAGTAGGCTGTTTATATTTACGTTTAATTAAAAAAAGGGGATATGCCAGTTTCTGAAAAGTTTGAAAAATAAAGTCAGTTTCTTGTTGGAGAAATTGTGGATCACAATAATGGAAAGCTCTTAGAAACATATTATAGATAATATTATTTTTAATATATGGGGGGTGAAAAGAAAAGTAATGGAGAAGTTGATTTGTATGAGTTGGCTTACGATAAACTTTAAAGGCCAGTTGTGTTCCAGTTTGTATAATTAAAAGGTCAAGGAAAGGAATGCATCCTTCATTTTGACCTTCAGAAGTAAAGGTGATTGTTGGAGTCAAGACATTAATTTGTTCAAGAAATTGATCAACTGAAAAAGAATTAGGTACAATAGCAAGAACATCATCTACATATCTCTTCCAAGAAAAGACTTGAGAATAAAGAGGTGCACGTGGAAGAAGTCTGGTCTCAAAGAACTCCATGTAAATGTTTGCTATGATTGGACTCAAACTACCTCCCATACTTGTACCAAATATTTGGCGAAAAAAATTATTACGAAAAGTGAAAACATTTTGTGCCATGCATATCTGTAAGCAGCTAATAAAATGTGGAATAGGTATAGGAACCATATGAGGCAACAAGAATCCAGTCAAAAATTCAAGTAAATGAGGAATAGGAACATTGGTAAAAAGGCTAGTGACATCAAAGCTAACCAAACAATGATTGTATGGAACAAATCTTCCTAATTTTTCAATTAAATTTCTTGCATTTAG
>JABUQX010009728.1:27500-30000 GCA_015478945.1 Trachelipus rathkii | reverse complement strand
TAAATAACAAAGCTTTGAGCCAAACACTATCTAAAGCCCTTGATATACTAGCGTCAAGGGCAAAAAAATAAATTCCTTGAAATGCCAAAGAGCAGAGACAAAGAAATAAAGAAAAGAGAAAGGAGATGCCCAAAGAAGATCCTTAAGATAGCAATAATGTTAACCTGATATAAGGTTGGAAGATTTAAAAGATGTATCCATATTTTTATGTTATGAATATATTCAAATACCTTGGAGAGAATTTAAGTAAAATCAGTGGAAAGAATGATAAAGGGTTGAAAGGGATTCTCGTTTTTCGATACAGGTTGAATTAGGGTACGCTTCCAGAAAGAAGTAAAGGACAAAGTTGAGAGAGAGAGAGAGAGAGAGAGAGAGAGAGAGAGAGAGAGAGAGAGAGAGAGAGAGAGAGAGAGAGAGAGAGAGAGAGAGAGAGAGAGAGAGAGAGAGAGAGAGAGAGAGGAAGGAAACAGTTTACCAAGGCAGGGAAGTTTTGAGAACAACAAGACGAATACTGATAGTACCATTCGCCTTCTTAGTATTAAACTCAGAAAGAGTATAAATCACAATCTTAACGTCAAATTATAATTTTAAGAATGAATAAGTTGCAGTGAGCTGTAAAAAGAATAACTCCGGAATTAGTTGAAGTGGAATAAGGGGAATAGGTATGGTCAAAGTGTTCAGCTGTGGTAGAAGTTAAGATGGCAGTGGTGCGGTCGGAAAAAGAGAGGAGGAAAATAAAGAAAGAAAAGATATTTTTATTAAACTTTCTAGGTAGTGCAGGATGAAGAGGATCCAGAAAGATTATTATATTTTTTACAGGGAAAAGAGTGTTCAGTGTCAAGAATAGAATTTGCACGATTGCATGATGAAATATATCTATCACCATGAACTTTTGTGATTTGAAGCCGACGATACAGTGGGGCTAGTTCGAAAAAGAAAAACAACTATATAAAAGGTTTGTGAGTTTTAGTTTAAAGGAAAGGAAATGGAATTTACATCTTTATGCCAAAGAAAACCACCTATATTGTGTTTTCTGAGCACTCCAACGAAATTCTAAAGTCGAAGCAATATTCATTACAAGGGAAATCAAAAACGTGCCGCCGCAAGTCTGACTCTTTAGCTGCACTAAATTGCCAAAAACTTTTCCTTGCCGAAGGAGGCTGGCGCTCTTTTGTAGAGTTCGTAGAAATAGAACATGAAATAAATACGAGATATGTCTGAAAAGTATCCAACCTGAATCTCTCCAGTGAAAAGCAATTACTTGAGGTTGGCAGCACTGAAGTAGGAGTTGCTGGGAACATTTGTGAGCGTGCAGGTTGTTTTTAAGGCTTGCCGGATACGTCAGTCGCTGAGAGGATGCTACCGAGTGAGGTAGTGTTGTGTGTGAATGACGGAGTTTTATTTTGAGTAAGAACTTATAATAGCTTTGATGTTTACAGCTTAGAACGTATCAGTCCTAAGAAGGTGATCTCATCGATCTCACTATTGCCTAGCTTATAATAAATAACTTTAATATTTACCGCTTAGAACGTATCCATTCTAAGACGGTGATATCTTCGATCACACTAAGTAGGAGAAATAATCCAAAGAAACATAATTTAACAAACTTAGAGCACTATAAAGTTTGATGGTTGGGAATAGATTCGATCTAAGTGAGTAAACTCATATGTCACATTGACAGTGGACACATCCAACACAATAAATAAACAAAAATACTTAACAGACTATAACGTTTGCTGCTTAGATACAGATCAGTTCTAAATAAGCAAACTCATATGTTACATTGAAATAGGTAAAATAATATCCTAATTTCAAAAATACATAACAAATTTGTTTTAAGTTAACAGACTAGCCTTGAGTGGACTGCAAAGTCTTCTTCTTCTTCTTCTTCTTCTTCTTCTTCTTCTTCTTCTTCTTCTTCTTCTTCTTCTTCTTTTTCTTTTTCTTTTTCTTTTTCTTTTTCTTTTTCTTTTTCTTTTTCTTTTTCTTTTTCTTTTTCTTTTTCTTTTTCTTTTTCTTTTTCTTTTTCTTCTTCTTCTTCTTCTTCTTCTTTTTCTTCTTCTTCTTCTTCTTCAACTTTGCTTCTTACTTCTTCTTCTTCTTAACTTCTTCTTCTTCTTCTTCTTCTTCTTCTTCTTCTTCTTCTTCTTCTTCTTCTTCTTCTTCTTCTTCTTCTTCTTCTTCTTCTTCTTCTTCTTCTTCTTCTTCTTCTTCTTCTTTTTCTTCTTCTTCTTCTTCCGAAATAATTATTATGCGTGATTTAGAACATCAGGAAAATCATTTCCTACAAGTGAGAGGTTTAAACTAATGTGACAACTAGTTTTTCTTATAGCTTAATACTGAGATTTTATATTATATTAACGCAAATTATAACAGATTGTTAGTACCTGTTCCTATTTTAATTCAAACCTAATTACAGCATTATTGGAGAAAACAAAGAGGAATGGTCAGTGATGAACAAGAATTATAAAATTCAACTGAACAACATTTCCTAAGTTAG
>JABUQX010009728.1:15000-22500 GCA_015478945.1 Trachelipus rathkii | reverse complement strand
ATAATAATAATAATAATAATAATAATAATTACGAAGTAATAATAATGATAATAATAACGACAAGAACAATAATATGTGTAATATTAATAAAAATATAATAACATAATATTAATTAGCAATAGTAATAATAATAATTATAAAAATAATAATAAATTATTAATATTATTATTATTATTATTATTATTATTATTATTATTATTATTATTATTATTATTATTATTATTATTATTATTATTATTATTATTATTATTATTATTATTATTATTATTATTATTATTATTATTATTATTATTATTTTATTATTATTATTATTATTATTATTGTAGTTGTAGTAGTAGTGGTAGTGAGTAATTAGTAGTATTATTATAATTAGTAGTAGTAGTGGTAGTAGCAGTGGTAGTGGTAGTGTAGTAGTTGCTATGGGTTTTCGGAATGGACATCAAGGGAAAGAGAGAAGAGAGAAAAAAATAAAAAGTGATATATATATATATATATATATATATATATATATATATATATATATATATATATATATATATATATATATATATATATATATATATATATATATATATATAATAAATCTTCTATATACTTACCTTATATATATATATATATACAATATAACTAATAATATATATATATATATATATATATAACTATACTCTTTCTAATAATATATATATATATATATATATATATATATATATAGCATCAATATATATGTAATATATATATATAATCACGATATAGCATAGTAATAATAATAATAACAAGAATATATATATGTAATAATAATAATATTATAACATATATACCTATAAATATATATAATAATACTTCTATATTAATAAAGTTTAAACTCATATATATATACATATGCATATATATATAATAATAATAACGCATATATATATATATATAACATATAATGCTTCTTCTTTCGCTATATGTATAATAACCAGCAACTAACCAGCATAATAATATAATATATATACTGATGGGTTACCGTAAATATTTAAAAACCAAAAAATTGAAATTTTACTCTTTAGTAAGTCTATTATCACTTTTGTAAACAAAATATATATTCTCGAAGAGTTACTGAAGAAACTGAAATAAAGAAGTTTCACTCCCGTGCTAGAGAAGAGCTCAATTAGATTGAATAGACTCACGTATCAGTTTTGTGAAACCTTGAAATGCAGAAAAGGATTCCCATGTTTTCTTAAATTTGTATTATATATATATAATATATAATAATAATATATAGGTATAATATATTAACATGCCAACTAATAATAATGTAGTAATAACATATATCATATATGCTTCTTCTTTCTTCTAACCTTCAACCATAATATGTAGCCATATATGTATAATATATAGATAACATAATAATATATATATATAATATATATATGTATATACTAACCAACAACCAACCAACAATTAACTAGCCAATAATAACCAACTAATAATATAATATAATAATAACTTAATAATAATAATATGTATATATATAATATATATATATGTAAAATAATAATATATGTAATATATATGTAATATAATAGCCAACTGTAATATAACAACCCCCTAACAACCTTTTTAACTAGCATAATAATAACCTTATATATATATATATATATATATATATATATATATATATATATATATACTTATATATATATTGGTAAAAGTACTTAACGACCAATGTAATACTTTAAATTAGTAAACGTACTGTATATCAAATTAAAGTTTAAGTAAAAATTAAACATTTTTAGGGGCAGAAATGAAACTATTTTTAAGCAAATAGGAAATTTTTTGTTCCTTACTTTTTTGGATCTAGTTTGTTGCGACATTCTTAATTGAATAAAAATATGAAAATAAGCTGTTGAGCAGTCAAACGTAAAAAGAAAATGACACATTGTAAGTCATGTTGTGATTTAATCAGAAATGAATCTTTTTACCATACAGTGACCTGACCTGACCTGCCCTAACCTAACTAACTTTAACTTCTAACTATTTAACCTAACCTTCCCTAACCTAACCTCATTCACCCCTAAAAAGGAAAATTCATTTCGCCCCTATTGAGCCTATCATATGGGCCCCTGAAGCGAGATACACTTTGGGATTGATCTTACGGTTATATATATATATATATACTTATATATATATATATATATCATAAATATACCACTGCCGCATATGTAGCCAAGGAGGTAGATAATAATAGCCATATATATATATATGCATATGTAACTTAGTAACAACCAACCCTTATATATATGTTATATAGCCATAATATATGGCATATCTTTCTTTACTATACTACTGCTCATATATGCTCAGCGCTATGTAACATATATATATACCCTCACATAACTATGAATAATATGTACTATGTAAAATATATGTAATATGTAATATTTACGTTGTGCTGGTATATTCCTTTTTATCTATGTGCTCAATATTTGTCCTTAGCTGATATATATATGCTACAAGCGTAATAATTTTCATTTTGTATATGCTCGATCTATCTGTATATATATATCTTATATATATATATATATATATATTTGGGAGACAACGATACCAAAAAAATTTACAGACACCGATGCCAAACATTTTAATTTGCCAGATACCGATTACTGATACCAATACGATAAAGCTTTCGATACCGATTCCGATACCAAGTACCGATTTCGATACCAGTATTATTTAAGCCGTTTTCGTTTTTGCATTTGTGCTAAAAAAAATGCCTAAGTTTTCGTTCGTTTTTGTCAAACTTAGCGCAAAATCGTAAAAAAATCCTCACCAAACGTAAAAAATTTCTCTAATTCTGTGCAATATAGAATAAAATTCTGTATAAATAGCAACCTTACAGAATTTAGGAAATTCCTTACGTTTGATGAGCATTTTTTTACGATTTATGCCAAAACGAAAACAGGCCTCAAACTTAAGCATTTTTTTAGCACAAATGCCAAAACGAAAACGGCTTAAATTAAAGGTATAGCAACAGAACTTCCTAAAAAACTAATTAAGTAATTGATAGTAATCAGGTTAGCAGTTAGCTATCAGTAATGTCTGATTTGAATTTCAACTTTCGCGGGTGCGGGTGCGGGTGCGGGCGCGGGCGCAGGCACGTTCGCGGGTGCGGATCTTCAACATTTTATATAAAACTCTTTAAACAAATAGAAAATTTTAAACCTTAATGATTAAACGTATTCTTAATTAAACATTTGAGAATCTAGCAAATAATTGTTAACCGGTAAAGATTCACTAATACCACAAGGAAACAAAAGAGTTGGAAAGGCGACAGGCTTTTGCTACTTTCAAAGCGTTTTCACAAAGCTGAATAGTGATTAAATTCGTCATGCATTCCGAGAGTTGGGAGATAAATTGACAGAACAGTTGAACTTATGATAGTTGTAGACTGGCGATGGGGAGATTTGGACTACTCTAAACAGTAGTAACACGAGACCACAACGTCGTTGCACATATAAACGCAACTTCTTTCTTTGCATGACTGAAACTGAGGAGATAATAAGAGGGTACAATGTAAGGACGACTGTTTGTGTGGTAAAACGGTAGATTTCTGTTAAGGAGAAAAGGACAAGTCCGGAGAAAGAAAACTGATGCTCTATAAAGTGGAAATTAAAATAGAAAGCAAATTTTTCACAAATTAATGAAGAAAGAAAAGTGAACAGAAGAACAATTCGGCAATTTCGTGACTGATGGCGTTATTTTATTGTCTTAAAAGCGGATGTGCACTGATAGAATAACTGCGTTTGCTAGTTGTATACACCAATAAAAATTATAAATAATTTTATTTAAAAAAAGTACTTTAGCAGGTTAACTAATTTAAAATATTAGTTTAAAATAAAAGTCAAGGGAACATAATCTTTTTTATACTTTGATTATGTTCATTCTGAAAACCTTTTACTTCGTTTCGACATTCAATAAAATCTGTACCACATTGACCAGTTCCTTAAACTTTTGCTCATTATCTTATTTAATTTTCGAACGTACTTATCATATTTCATGCGTTATTTGTGACTATACTAATTACCTGCTCTTATTGATTTCGATTTCATTAAAAACATCAACAACAAGTTGATGGATATTTTCACTGAAATGTTGCGACTTGGTTCTCTTACTGCTTATATTTTGCAATATTATTTTTATATTCTTCCACACATCTAATATTAGTAGGAAAATAAAAATAACAAATCTAAGTTGCAAAAAAAATAAGATTTTTTTTTAAGTAGTTGCATATACAAACAGATGATTTAAAAATTATGTACCTTGCCCAATTAAGTACACTCTGAAAAATTCATATTGACAAGACATATGAAAAAAATATCGCGATTTTTCTTTTATGAAATGCTAATAAAAAAAATTTTCTTAGTATTTCACAACCAAAATTTTGCTAAACGATTTCGTTTGCTTAGCGACAAAACTTGAAGTGATTGATAAGAACCAACATGATTTTGCATTCAGCACAACAAAATTTATAAAAAATAAATCTCATACATGTCAGCAAAATTTGTGTTCGACTGTGTAATTACCTCTAAAAATAGTAATAGCCGGAGTCGGGAGCAGCACCTTTTTTGCGGCTCCCGCTCAATTCCGAAAAAAAATTTCGGTTCCTGCTCCACGGCTCCGGCGCCGGCTCCGCATCAATACTTTTTATCCAAACACACACATACACACATACGCACACATACACACGCTTGTAAACACATTTTTGACGATTACAATAAAGATGAAACCTCAGGGACTCTCGACTGGCGACCGTTTCCAAAGCACTTTATTCCAAGTTAGATGTTGGGCGTATGTGCTCAATGACGTTTCTTGTTCTCGTGATAATATGTTGGAGTGCTTATGATTTTGGATCTCTTGCCAATCTTCGGCTAAAATTCATTTGTTCTGTTTACTTACCCCTTATACTATAAAGACTATCCTAAATTCTAAAACTATCTAAATACAAAAATAGAACTACTATTTCTTTTTCTTTTTCTTCTTCTTTTTCTTCTTTTTATTTTTCTTCTTCTTCTTCTTCTTCTTTTTATTTTTCTTCTTCTTCTTCTTCTTCTTCTTCTTCTTCTTCTTCTTCTTCTTCTTCTTCTTCTTCTTCTTCTTCTTCTTCTTCTTCTTCTTCTTCTTCTTCTTCTTCTTCTTCTTCTTCTTCTTCTTCTTCTTCTTCTTCTTCTTCTTCTAAAATCATTATTCTGCGCGATTTAAAAAATCAGGAAAATCATTTCTTACAAGTGAAAGGTTTAACCCAATGAGCGAAATAGTTTTTATTATAACTTCATACTGAGATTTTATATTAATGCAAATTAAGACAGATTGTTAACACGTCCTTATTTTGATTCAAATCTAATTCCAGCATTATTATTGGAGAAAACAAAGAGAAATGAGCAGTGATGAACAAGCATTATAAAATTCAATTATTCAACATTTCTAAAGTTAGGAGAGAGATTTTAGTACATTTAATTTTTTTTATTTATATTTTAATTAATTTAGTTAAACTTTAATATGTAAATAAAAAAAATTAATTTAAAAATTAAAAGTCAGCAGAACATAATCACATTTGTTTTAGAATTTAGTATATAACAAAGAAGCTTGGTTTGGGATTTGAAAAAATAAAAGTTACTAAGACACTTTACATATATATATATATATATATATATATATATATATATATATATATATATATATATATATATATATATATATATATATATATATATATATATATATATATATATATATATATATATATATATATTATATATATATATATGCATGTATAATATATGTAATATAATAATATATATATATATTTATATAATAATAATATAAATATATATATATATATATATAATATATATATAATAACTATAATAATATATATATATATATGTTTGTATGTGATAATATATGTAATATATATATATATATATGTATATATATATATATATATAATAATATATATAATAATAATATATGTATATATATAATATATATATATAATATATATACATATAATATATATAGTAATAATAATATATATATATATATAATATAATAATAATATATAATAATAATATATATAATAATATATATATATAATATAATATAATAATAATAATAATATATATAATAATAATAATAATATAATATAAAAATGTATATATATAATAATAATAATAATATATGTAATATATGTAATATATATATGTAAATATATATATATATATATATATATATATATATATATATATATGTGGCCTGGGTATCATTTTTTTTTTTTTTTTTCTAGGACTTCGCGTAGCCCCGAAAGGTTAAGCGTGTTGGTAACGATCAAACCTGCAGTCGACTATCTTTTTATTTCGATCGAAAGTTTTTGAAATATTTTGAGTAGTTTTCTTTTTGGTTGGTATATTCGTGATTTAAAAACTAACGTTCAGTTAAGAGATCTATAAAGCAGATTGAAAATGTTCTGACTTTTTTGCCTTTTTCTGAACTAAGCGAGAAAGGATTATATTTAGTTGTTATTGGTAATTATTGGTTCAGAGGATACTTGTTTCTACGGTGTTGTAAGAATAGATGTGAAAGGTTAATCCATTGTTAATTGGGTTGTATAACTATTGCAAACAGGATAACATGTTGTACCATTTGAATCGACACATTCTCCTTCTATTACATCATAATATTCTCCTGATTCACAGGCAAAATGTTGTGTACTATCGGGTATATAGTCGTCCGACAGACAAAGATAAAAACTGTAACAGTCAGAAGGATCCTCAACTTCAGTGAAAGCAACTTCACAATAAGGTGTACAAATATCACAACAGAATTTGCATCATTCATTACAATGGGTTCCATTAGTAGAACTCAGAAGAAAGTACCGTAAATTGGCTCACCAGCTTGAGAATCACACACCTCGAACATTGAACAATCATTTGGGTATGCAATTAAAGTGCCATCTTCAACATAATATCCACAAGATTTCGTGCAAAATAAATTATCCATTCATTTCTACATTTGAATTCTTCAACAAGACAGTCTTGTTGTTCATCATTAAAATAATAACCTGTGGGACAAAGAATCCCTTCGTCACTGATAATGACGTCACCTTCAGCGTTGCTTACACAAATATAGTATTTGTGACAGTCGAAAGGATCCTCTATCTTTTTTCCTGGAACTTCGTTATCGCAAGCGCCTATGATATCACAAATCTGTTCCTCCTCAGCCTTGGCCAGGAATAACAGCCGCACATACCTAATAATATCTGAAAATAGGTAATATTATTATTATTATTATTATTATTGTGTGTTGTGTATTATTATTATTGTGTGTATTATTATTATTATTATTATTATTATTATTATTATTATTATTATTATTATTATTATTATTATTATTATTATTATTATTATTATTATTATTATTATTATTATTATTATTATTATTATTTATTATAATTATTAT
>JABUQX010009728.1:0-5000 GCA_015478945.1 Trachelipus rathkii | reverse complement strand
CGCACTACACGTAGTTACACATGTATCATTAGTTGTATTATTACATCAAGATTCCTTTCCGAGAAATCAATCTGCACGTCGAAACGCATCCTGTAAGGAATCGTTTTTACGCACTCGATTCCTTATTCACCCATGGACGGCTCCGCACCGCGTCTGATTCCAACTAATATCTATAGAAGTAGATTATCGATTGGTTAAATATCATGATCAGGTGTAAGACGTAAGTAACGCTGTGCTATACAATTACACCCACATCCCCGGTCTGAGCCATTCTGTCGAAAAAGAGTGGTGATTATAACAACATATTGTGTCCCCGGATAAGTTTTATAGAAGCGGTGGGTAAGAACTCGAAAATGATTTATAACTTATTAGGTCCTGACCTCCATTAAGGAGGGCCACCTGAAAACGATCCCAGAGATGCAAAAAACAGATGCCGAAGAGGACTGCTAGAAGCGATGAAAAAAAGAAAAAGGAAGAAAAATGGATAACGAATCGCCTCAAGCGAGGGTATAATGTGAAGATGCACTGAGCAGGCTCTGGTGCGTACCATTTATTAGAATATTGTATAATAATACAATATTCCTAAAATATATGTTTAGTAGACTGTCAGAGTTCGCACGAAGGTTAATGATGATCCCATGAGCAAGAGTAGCGTCATTCAGACCGTGATGCGAGGGGCGCCCGCAGGCGCGCAGAGCCAGTCCAATCCGCCGCGAAAGGAGCGCGTGCGCCGGCCGCAGGCTGCGCCCGCCTGCGCGATCCGTAGTGAAACGGGCGCGTGCGCGTCCGCACGCACGCCCGGCGGCCGCGATCCGACGCGTGCGCTAACCCGCTAGTGTCGCATCCAACACGGATCGATCGTGCGCCACCCTCCTCGGCGTATCGCATTACGATCTGGTACGAGAATGCCAACGTGTTCTGTACGTGTCTGGGTTTTCAAACTTTTAATTTTTAGTTATTTAAACTTTCTATCTTCATAGAACTTTAAAAAGCAATAAATTTACATATTACCTTGGTATAAATTAATCTTTTGAAAAAAAAAGAAAAAGCGGAAAAGGGAACGAAGATCCTGTGTAATAAAACTAGACCTTGAAAAACACTTTACATAAATCGTAACATTATAATTTTATGCATCAAAAATGATTACATATTTTTATAAAAGAAACATATATAAAATAATACATATAATTTAAAATAAGTACATTATACACCACATAAATTATACCTGATAGGTTACAGGAAAACATAAGGTTCTAACATATGAACTATTATTATATTTAAAAAAATACTACATAATGATTACTAAACATTAAATCTAAATGCAGAGTCAAAGAAATAAACAACATTATTTTACTCTTATACACTAGCTATTCCAATTGTCCAGGCTTAAAAACATCTCGGGATAAGGGTAAGAAACCCAGAGTCGTATTCCAATTTCCACAAAACAGATGATATAATATATTAGCAAGATGAGTTAAACATTTAACAACTACATCTGTTTCACTCATGTATGTTCTAACTTCTTAGGCCTTGGATGCACATATGTGTAAAGTCAGTGCTGAATTTCAAATGTTCTTTAACCCTGATGTTTTCATTCTCTCATAAATAGTTCGAATTTCAAGATCGATAACATCAATAACTCCGGGATCCTGTGATTCGATCACATTGTGTCGTCATATAATTGGGTAATATTATACCATGCTGACAAATTAAGAGTTCGTCCAGTAAATTCAACTTCAACCATACGTTTAGATCATTCTTCTGCATTTTGATAAATGCTTAATACTTTTCTTTCCATTATACAAACCGTGGAAGTGGCGGAAAAATTCCGCATACAGTTAGTCTCCACCAGATACGTTCAAATCGCAATTGGATCATATATTTATTCTATAAGCGAAAAAAACAAAGTTACCTTTTTTGAATCATCTATCTTCGCCGCCTTTATCGCAATCCACCCCTAGAATTTGTTCACAGTATGATAAATGTACTTTTTCATACTTCCATGTAATTAAACTTCATCAAATACACGACTAAGTTCTCACATATAGGAATAAAGGTCTGATTAGTGGATGAGAGAATCAGATGCAAGTAATCAGTTAACGCTCCCGCCAGTCGCACTTCCGTGAAAGCTCAAATTCTACAATAATTTTCAAGGATGATATACCTCACACTATTAATATCGCTTTACAAAATTTATTATTCACAAGACGAAACCATGTTTATGTTTAATTCCGGACCAATCAACTAGCTGATCAGCTATCCCTCTTTTTAAGAGAGTATGTAATCCTCTCTCACACAATAACAAAAGATGATGCAACAAACCTGTTTATACATCGCTAACCCTAAAACGGTAGTCTTAACAAATGGAGAAGGCGTGGCTTTATACTATGCGTAGTTATGTTTTTCTCTAGCCCTAATGATTTCTCTTGTAATGTAGCCTTAGGTCTACATTTTACCATTCTATCTTTTTTTTTATAATTTCTTTACACTGCTAAGTTGTTGTTATTTCGTTTTCGAAAACCCTTAAGATGAATTAACTGAAAAATCTGGGTATGCTAAAAACTTACATAATTTAGTAAAATATGGTTGTAAATCAATAGATCAATAGATCACAAGTTGATAGGTGGGTACATCCTTGATCTATGAATCTATTTATCTATTGATCTAATGAGTAACAAACCATTTTATAAACATAAACGCATAACCTTTTCTTATTCGTATTAGGATCAGTATTCAATCTAGAATGGACGTTAGTAAATTTATGTTCCGCCCTGCTACTTCTTGTCTCTCCTAAAGGTTTTGGTCTTTTCTTCGTTTATTAAAAATTTAAATATTAGATATTCGAGCAAAAGCCTGTTAAAATCATATGTTGCTACAGTGTTTACCAAGAAATAGAGTTTAATAACTAGCAACAGATGTAATCGAATTTCATGAAGTGTTATAATTAAAAACTCTTCAATGTTTACCAAGTCATAAAAATTATAATCCTTGATGATTTGAAGCATAAATTGAATGAGGCTATAGCCGAAACTTTCACATGTTTACTCGCATTATTTAAACATCACAGTATTTTTATAACACAGAATATCTTTAATCAGAATAAGTATATGAGGGATGTGTCTTAAAACACGCAGATATTTAATCTTGTTTGACAAAGAAGATATGATCAGCGTCTAATGTTTGGCGCTACCCAAATGTTCCCACTCAAGCTACAGATTTCCAAAGTATATAAAGATGTTACATTCTATACCTCATGGTTATTACTCTGTGAGCTCATCTAAAGAACACGCATAGAGTCCTTACCTGCCTACAAATATCTTACCCTCCGAATTGAGACCAGTATACATACCCTCAAATAAGAGACTCTAGTAGCAGATTACGTTACCCTTTAGAGTAAAATCTTAAAACCCTGAAACTTTCCTGAAAACTTAAACTGTCATGAAGATACAATTTGTATACAATTGTATAGCAGAACTAGATTAACTCCTTGCTAACACCATGTTTCTTAAAAAGAGCTCAAAGGTAAGTTACGCCGTCACAGAAAAACAATCAATTAAAAACTTTCGGGTTAACGCAACGAAAGCTTAAAAATAAAAAAGCTATACGAAGTGTATGTGTTTCCACTCTTACTCTTTACCTTATAGCCTGTATAACCAGAAGTGCTACTTCGATGACTGAAGAAGTTGCGGTTTTACCCTACATCATTATGAGAACTGAAATATAAAAAACTAAACCAAGAAAACTAATATCAACAACAACAACAACAACAACAACAACAACAACAACACAACAACAACAACAACAGCAACAACAAACAGCAACACAGCAACAACGCAGCTAACAACAACAACAGCCACCCACAACACAACAAACAACAACAAAACACTTCGACACATGCCTCAATCAGACATCCAGCAATCCAATCACATCGACTGATCAATCCATTATCACCGCATTGATTCAACATAACACCTTTGATTTATTATGGATCTCCAAGTTTGAACAGATATAATAATTATGAGAAACGAACTACGCAACAATATTAAACTCCAATGCTTACATCATTAGAAAAAAGAATCCATATATCAAAATGCTATACAAAAAATTAGTAGATTTAAATTTATAAAACACCCAAGAGACACAACTCTAACAACATGAACTTCAGAAGGTTAGAGGAAAGTAATTATTTAGACAATACACAAGAAAGCTACCAGGACGAGCTAAGGAAAACGAATAGGTCTATATAATGTTAAAAGACAGATTACATGCATGATCTTGTCAAACTCATTATTATGAGAACAATACTTGGTGTCAATGTTGACATTTATATCTGATCTTCTCCCGTGAATGAAAGAGCCCGAGTGACAGAGAATCAGGATCAAACAAGAACTTCAACTATTAATTCCAAGAAGTTAATCTGAATAAACAAAATAGCTACTGCGATAATCAACGACGCTAGACCTATGTCAAGTCCTGCTGGGTACTTCTTTTGCAACATATATTCAAAGTATAAAATAGAGACATTACCCAACAAACGAGGTCGGAATAAGAAGAAAATCCCATACAAGTATCAAAATGATTAGCATCTGATTATATTATGATTGTTATATATTTATTTAATTTAAAAATAGTAGCATATATTAATATTCTATGTAATCTTTCTGTATACATTGCTATGTTTACTTAATTTAATATATAGTTAAAATTTTAATAAAAAAAAACTTCAATAACATCTATTTTAAAACTTTCAGTAAAATGAATAAAATTTTATGTATGTCATTTGATCATGGGGAAAGCCAGAACGTTCAGAAATATTACTCGGAATTGTAAACAGCCAATTACAGTTTACGGGTTCTTCAAGTTGCTTCAAAGTTCCACAAATAGTCAAAAAAGAATTGAAAAAAATATTTACAATGATGACTTTACCCTCATAAACCTTACGAAAAAAAAATTTCCACACTGGAAAAACTATAGCACTTTAATAGCGATGCATCCTCTTT
>JABUQX010009727.1:35000-38672 GCA_015478945.1 Trachelipus rathkii | reverse complement strand
GTTATAAGAGAAAGATATATATATATATATGAAAGATATATGGTATATATATATAGGGATAGATATATATATATATATGCTATATATATATAGCAGTCATATCTGATGGAGAAATATTAGAGGCCTACATAAAATCCATCACAGTTGAGGGAAAAACCAAATGCACCCTTAAACTTAAGGCAGATATGGTTCGATACCAAGAATTTGAAAAAGTATATATAAATCAAATAAAGAGATATGAATTATGAAAAGTGTTCCACTTCCACTGTAAAGTTATATGAATGAAATGATCATAGTCCGGAAAGGCTAGTCATATGAGATTTTCTCAAGAGAGGAGTAACACAACTATGAGTTCAGTATTCGTTGTCATAATGATTACACAAAGAAAGTAATGCAACACCTTGATGGCTGAATAAAATTGAAAAATGGTAAAACTGAAAGAAATGAGGCAAAAATTCAGAACTGCTGTATGAGTTGAACCACCATGGAAATGTTATGCAAATTCCATAAAGACGAAAGACATCTCTCACAACCCCAACCTTTTTGAAGTTATCTTTAGTGAGAGAGAAACAATGTGATCCTTTCAAGAAATATCAGAAGAAAATAAAATAAACATTCCCCTGCCTTTGCCTCTACTGGTGAGCTGCAAAAGGTTTGGTGAAGAATGTGCTTGAAAGAAGGTGTTTATTTCTGAAAGAGACAAGGGGGCAGTGCTTCACTTATAATTGTGAGTTGTTTGAGGGTGGTGAGGATAGAGAGAGAGAACTCCCCTTGCTCACCGCCTGACATGTATATATGGTAATGCTACAGTGGTGAAATTTGATTTGCACTGAGAACATTACTTGAATTCACTTCAAAGTATGGAAGGTTTGAAAAAATGTTGACTGCGTTAAAATTTCCTTAATAAACGAGCTTAAATAAAGGAGGCAGATTTCAAAACTTTCTTCCTTGTTTTAAGGTGGAATTCGATATACTAGAGATGCGAGAGTACGTGGCAATCGATTAAAGAGAGATATTGTTTAACCTGATGCAATCAATGTTGCCAAATTAATCTTTCTTCATTCAATACAAAGTGTTGAGTTTGAATGAGGTGTAAAAATTTAAAATTAAGATACTACTGGGTAATAATAACTATATTACAAAAATTGAGCGCTGACATGAGAAAGGTGTAATATATATATATATATATATATATATAAATGAAGATGAAGAGTTATATTATGTGTGAAAGATATATATATATATATATATGGTATATATATATAGTATATATATATATATATACAGCATATATATATATATATATTAGTGATGGGACGATTATGAAATTTTGCCGATGACGATGACGATGACGATTAGAGCAAATTTTGCCGATGACGATGCGATGACGATTAATTGAAAAACTATTTTTAAATTTCTCTCTCTCTCTCTCTTTTCTCTCTTTCTCTTTCTCTCTTCCTCTCTCTCTCTCTCTCTCTCTCTCTCTTACATAGTAAGAGATATACATATATAGAAGTATAGTTAGCAGCATACAGCATATATATATATATATATATATCAGAGAGGTATATATATATATATATAGATATAAGAGTATATATATATATATATATATATATATATATATATATATATATATATACAGGTGCATCATTAAGAAAAAATTCAGCATGATATTCCTTGCTTAAATATATGCGTCAATAAACATTTCACCGAAAACGCCTTGTTTTCCAAGATACCAGGTGATGAAATCATTTAAACATTAAATTACAATAAACAGTAAACTAAATTTGGAAAGGTAATAACAATCTGATTCAATTTATCTATAAATTATGCAAGCATCGTTATACATACACAGAAGAAAATATAAGCAATAGGTAAATAGTAGCTAAGAAATTTGTGGTTATAGTAAATGTTGAAAAATGAGCACCCCAGCGGCAATACAGGCCTCTTATTCTGCGACGCATTGACTGGCGGACACGTTCAAATATACCGGTAAGCTGAATTGTGTCATGATACGATTATGCGAGCCCTTAATTTTTCGGGACTTTCAACTGTTGCTGTATAAACCAAATGTTTCAGGTGACCCCACAAGAAGAAATCCAATGCATTTAGGTCTGGAGACCGCGGAGGCCAAGGTTGTGTACCTCCTTGACCAATCCAACGGCGTGGATATACAGTGTTCAAATAGTTACGAGCAACTAACTGAAATGAGCTGGAGCGCCGTCGTGCATGAAATATATTTTCGATCTTAATTGTAATGGTCTTCCAGTAGTGTAGGCAAGTCATGTTCAAGAAATTGTCTCCAGTAAGCCTCGCTGGTAAAAAGAATTGACCTATCAAATGGTCGCCAACAATTCCGACCCATACATTCAAAATACATTCAATGAAAACCGGTGTTGATGGCGGCTTTCAACTATTACATGTGGGTTCTCATTAGCCCTTATGCGATTGTTGTGGAAGTTCGATATGGCGTCTCTGGAAAAATTTGCCTCATCAGTGAACAATATTTCTGCTAAATGGTGAGAATTGTCTGCAATTTTCTGTTGCATCCATCGACACAAGTTACTTGCAGGAAAACCTGTTCCTGCACTCGTTGGATGTGATAAGGGTACAGAAGCTGATTTTTCAATACCCTGAAAACTGTTGAATAACTTACATGAAGCTGCAGCAATCTTCTGGTACTTGTTGTAGACCGTCCTCGTTCTGAAGAACCTGTCTTTGGCATCTGAGTTGATGCGAGGTCTCCTGCTCTATTAGTAAGTTTTTAACTTCCTGCTTTCGCAAAATGTTGATTGAGTCTCTAAACGTTGATGAGATGCAAACATAGTATAAAGGTGACATTAAGATTAGGGGTATTTTATGAGACGTGCTTATTATTAATGAATACTGTTCAAAATGATAGTGTTCAAAATGCATATCGTACATTTCACTATTTGTAATTCAATTTGAAAATATGAGCAACGCTTGAACACAGAACTTGACGCGACACGGACCAGTATATGTATAAATGAAGCGAGATATGGAACTAGTAAACAGGTTCGTAACCTTTCCTACGGTGTATTTGTGCTTATTATTAAAGGCTGATGTGGCACGGGACGGGCAATAGAATATATCAGATATGTCCCACATAAGTTTCATCACCTTGTATCTTGAAAACCGAGGCGTTTTCGGTAAAATGTTTATTGACACATACATTCATATTTATGTAACATTATACTGAATTCTTGAAGAATATTAACGATACACCCGTATAGTATAGAGGTAAGAGAAGATAGAGAGAGGTATATATATATATATATATATATATGTTATAGAGATATGAGAGGCAGAGAGTATATACATATATACAGATATATGAGAGGCTGCAGACAGAGGTATCTAGTTCAACCCTCCTGAAATTATTTTTATGATCAAAATTTTGATTCCTTAAGTCTCAATAATAATAATATAACAATAATATAATAATAATAATAATAATAATAATAATTAATAATAATAATATTAATAATAATAATAATAATATAATATAATAATAATAATAATATTAGTTAATCAATGGAAAATGAAAAGCATTATTATTGAAATGAGGAGACATGTTTGAGGTCCGTAACGATTTCTTAGTCAAGTGCTATTCCTCATACATGTATAAAATACTTAGACCAGGGACTA
>JABUQX010009727.1:25000-30000 GCA_015478945.1 Trachelipus rathkii | reverse complement strand
GAGATAGAGCACCAACATCGCGCCGCAAAGATAGAGGCTCAAGTGAACTGGAAAGTACAGAACCTAGGTCTTTTATTTTTGATCTCAACCCTATCCAAAAGCTGCGGAAACCAGAGCCCCCATATCTGAGAACAGTACTCATGTTGGCTGCGTGGATGGAGACCCTTGTATGCTGGAGTAACTGAGAAGAGGAAAAAAAGTCTCTCAGTTCAAACAGAACTCCCAGTTTGAGGCCACCCTAGCAATCATTGTGATGAGGTTTCCAAAACATTTTTTGTTTTAATGTCAAGGATGTTTATATTGTCAACAGGAGATTGTGAACCCCCAAACGAGAGGAGAATAAGAGAAGGTAGTTTTAAAGAGGAGATTTGTGTGAAGTTAGTTTTTTAAAGAATTGAATTTCATGGAATGAGACGATCACCTGGAAATTTATCCAGACTAAGAGAAGAATCTGTACATTATGCAGAGCAATCTAAATAAGAGGAGCAGAATTGAAATGAGTTGAAGAATGAAGAGTCGAGTCATTGGCATATGAGTGGATAGAGTTAGAGGCGCAGGTGAGAAGATCATTAACGAAAAGTAGGAATAAAAAGTAGGAGAGCAGAGATTGGAACCTGAGAAATTACCATTATAGAAAAGAAGGAAGCAGTCGCCCTACCAACAACACGCCGATATTGAGCGACTTGAAAGAAAGCTAGACATAAGTAAGCAAAGAGAAGGAGGAAACCCAAAGGAAGGGAGCTTGGAGAGCAGTGACGCGTGCCGTAGACGGCCATAGATTCCATTAATGCAAACAAGTAAGAGAAAAGTAGAGAAAACAGATCTTTGAAGAATATTGAGTGATGTAATAGAGCAACCACAAAAAAGTATTTAAATTAAAAAGCTTCAGAAATAAAAGATGCCAAAAGTGGAAAGTTCAGAAATCAGTACTTTGTGCCAGACTATAGATATTTATAAAAATATTCAGCGTCACAATAAATTATTAGCGAAGAACAGAGAGATGAAAGCCAGAGAAAGAAGAACAGCAGTCTAACTTTCCTAACAGAAGCCATACCGGAGACCTTTGATAAGAATAAAAGAATTAAATTATTTAGAAATCTTCAGGTTTAGTTTAGATTCTAAAATTTTAGAAAGAGCAGAGCTTAAAGTTCGTGGACGATAGACAGGTGGTTTGATGTACCCTTATTCCTACACAGGCTAAATGAATTCATTCTTCCATCTGATATGAAGATTGAAACTGATAGACAGACAAGAATAGTTTACCAAGTCAGGTTGTGAGCTCGGAATTTTAAAGTTTTAAGAACCACAGATAGGTTACCGTCATGGCCACACGTTTTCTTAGTATGAAACTCAGTGAGAGTAAATCGCTTCTTTTTAAGTAAAATAACACGAATAGTTGAGTTGGATGATGTGGAGCAAAAGGAATAACCCCGGAGTAGTCTGTTGTGGAATCCACTGTAAAAATTTGATTGAAGAGCCCAGTTTTAGCAGAGTGCTAAATAGCTGTACAATCATCAGAATAAACAAGAGGAGAAAAAGAAGAATAGTTAAGTTTAAAATTGACATTTTCTGAAAGTCTGGAGGAAAATAAATTTGAAAACTTAATGCATATCCATTAAAATCAAGGAGATAGATTTTCTATGGTTTCAGAATGAAATATAACCAGCATGAATTTCAGAAGTTTGGAAAGACAATAATTACTATAGGAGGCGTTCTTGCGGCATATATTATGAAAAATGGCAAAGTTGTCAAAGTGTGTGTTTTAATTAATAGATGGAAAAGAAAATAGAGTGAACTCCATGTAAAAGGGAAATTTTATTGGTGATTCGGTTCTGTACAATATGAGAGAGACCTCCCACCGAAGTAATAATCGTTTCATGTGGTATCAAAGGGGCACGACTGCAACTCTAACCAGCACCAAAATGTTTTAAAACCCTCTTGGCAGAAGGTGGGGGCTTTTCCTCCACGAATCTTTAAGACAAGGAATACGATACAATGAAAATGAGTCTGTCGGATGATGACAGAGGAGGAAAGTTTAATAGGAAAAGGATCGAAATCAAGATGTATTGGGCTCATTACTAAGAAGATCAGAACTTCAAGTAGGGGATGCACTAACTGGTCAATATTGTAATGAATAAAGAATTATCAGTGCAATATCTAGAAGAAAAACATCGACAGTGAGGAACATTAAAATTGCCTAGAATGATGATTTCAGAGAAATGAGAAGAAAATTATGTTCTGTTTTAGATCTTTGATTGTCGAAAACTTCAAGGTGTACTACAGTTAGGAGATAAAAAAAATAGATCATATGAATTTTGCTGTAAATTATTCGGAAACTTCCAAATGAAAACAACGCTCATCACATAAGCACAGCATTCAGAGTTGAATGAAAAACTATGATAGGGACTGTGAGAAAAAACCGTGCTGGGTTTGCCTTGGGACAAAAACAAGAAGAATAGTGAAGATGATGTTTAGAGGAAGAAAGGTGATGCTCACAAATTAAAACTGAAATTAACAAAACCGGCGAATGTTATACGTATTAAGGAAAAAGAAGTTCCGGTCGCTCAGACAACCAAGTTTTCAAGATGCTTCCATCAACAGATGTCTCTAATTCCCCTAATCGTTGCTGAGTGTTAGAAATAGATTGAGCATAGTAATAATTTGGATACCATCCTCTCCTGTTTCTGAGGCTACAATCTTAAAAACTGTTTATAGAAAAAAGGAGCATGTAGTATGTAAGGTATAATATGTATTATGCGTGAAGGAAGGAGAGGTGGAGTGCTTATAAAATGTCTGCAAAGTGATCATACGTATAAGATAGCGGTGTGTAATTAGTAAAAAATTGAAAAGGAGAATGCTTGAAATTATTTTTTTTGCAGACACGCCATTTGGGAACGTTCACTTAATTAATAATTTCATAATTAGTTATTGAATAAGAATTAGCATTTCAAGTATTTTCTCGCATGTAAGTTTGATCTCATTGCTTTTTTTTCATATATTGAAAAAGAGTCAAAGCATTTTGCATCCCTTTGATTTTATAGTAAAAGGAATTTTTATGAATACAAAATAATTACTTTCTCTCTCTCTCGCTGATGTGACTTCTTGTCTGAATATATTTGCGAATCTTTCTAATTTCAATAGCAGTGAATAAAAATTAATAATATTTATGAAGTAAATGTACTATTAAAACTGAAACGCAGTAATAATATTTATATATATATATATATATATATATATATATATATATTAATATATATATATATTATATATATATAAATATATATATTTATATATATTATATATATATATTATATATTATATATATTTATTTTTTTATATATATATATATATATATATGATTATATATATATATATCTATATATTATATATATATATATATATACTATATATATATCTTATATATATATATATATATATATATATATATATATATATATTATATAGTATGTTAGTGCGCGCGCGACAAGGACAGTCTTTAGGGCTGATTCCAGATTTTACAAAGAGTCCAACCAAGCTCGAGTTTAAATCCAAGCCCAATTTTTTGCAAATCCTATTGCGATAAAAATATAATAAATTACTGTATCGGATATTTTTAAATAATAATAATAATAATAATAATAATAATAATAATAATATAATAATTATAATAATAATAATAATAATAATAATAATAATAATAATAATAATAATAATAATAATAATAATAATAATAATAATAATAATAATAATAATAATAATAATTTCTAAATCACAAGTGGAAATGTGAATTTAGAGAATATATGTAAAATATTGTCTAACTGAAATAGTAATATAGCATGTAGTACACTATAGAAAGACTTAAAATTAGTTTTCGCCTTAATCTTGTAATTAGACAGTTGCATAAACTAGAATGTACAGTTCCAGCTAGATCAAACCAACAGAGATTGTTGAGACGGATTTTAGTCCTTTTTTCTAAAATGATATATGATCCTTTTATGGAATAATCTCCACTAACATAATTTTTTATTGTCTTATTCAGTTGATTTTGCACTTTAGGGTTCTGCTTGAACAATTCAGGAAACTTGAAATGAAATCAAATCAAATTTTTAGTTAATTATCCCAATTATGTCGTATTCGCAAGATATCTTCTAAATGATATTCCCCTCATGTAACCATGCATGAGAGGACTTATGATTCACAGTTTCATAAATAAGTCTTGTATCATATTTTGACTAATAGTTGGCTTGAAATGCAAATGTTAAATATATTTTAAAGATAAAGCAGAGAAACCCATTGTACCCTTAAAATATTTCGGAAAATAGATTGGGGATCAGAAAATGAATTCTACAACATTTCAGAACTATATGGAGTCGAGAATTAATTCAGTTTTGACTTGATCTCAAAGATCTCAATGCTTGGCCATTAACAAAACCAGGAAATCAGACTGACTGTTGGAGCCCTCCGTTGTTAAAGAGTGGACTTCTTAGAAGCTTACAATGTCATTAATAACAATGAAAATATATTAGTATTAAGGCATATACTACTGCACCGACAAAATTGTCAAAAGATTGTTTAATCTAGGAAGATTTTTTTATGAAACATTATAAAAATGCATTTTTTCTCTATGGTCAAATAACTCCAATTTTGTATAATACGTAAAGAAAAAATTCAATGAGACTTGGCTTCGTTTCAGATAGTTATTGTTACATCAACTTATAAATTAAACTTGACTATGTTTATTTTTAATTACAGTTTAAAGGGTCTAAAAAGCATACAGTGCCTATAGTACTTCAACAGAGGTTGTTAAAAGTGAAAATCCATCTATTTCAACTCTTAACTGTAATGCTGAATTATTAACCTGCTAAAAAAACGGATGGATTCACTGCAACTGCATCGGGTTGCTATTTATCGCTCATTATGAATCTTTCCATCCTCAATCTGACAATTCTTTCATCTTGCAAGTCTATATGCTACATGGCTCTACAATTATGTTACCAGTT
>JABUQX010009727.1:20000-22500 GCA_015478945.1 Trachelipus rathkii | reverse complement strand
TATTCTAATATTTCCGTTCTTGTAATATACAACTTTATATAAAAATTTTAGTATTAGATTTTATCGGCTATTAAAAGCCTTTCATTTAACCTACGAGGGACTCTTAACCTTTTAGTGTCCATAAAGAATAATTTTGGGATCTTTTTTTTATTTAAAAAAAAAATTATCATTTTTCTAATGGGGTTCTCGTTTGAGAAGATCTTTTGCAGACAAGCGAGGCACTTAAATATTTCAAATCCAAAGATTTTTTTGTGCAAATACTGCAGTAATTTTAATTTTATTAAACTATTTTCGATCATGTGGGTTATCTGCCCCCACCTCCGTATACAAATCGATTGCATGAAGTAATTACACTACATTGAAGTAAAAATGAGTAAAGTCAAATTGAAACTATAGTAATAAAGCAGCTTCACACCTTAAAAAATTTAAAAAAAAAAAAGTTTAAATCTACAGTACGTAAACTAACTTAACATAACCTTTACTTAACGTATCATATCTGTCAATTTCAATCAAATTGTTTAAAAAAAAAACAAAAAAAACAAAAACCAGAGAAACACGCATGAGGCTTCATGAAATCCGTGAATATTTTATTCAATTATGTAGATTTTTAAAAAAAAATTGACTTTGAGTTTAAACTGGAGGTCAAATAAACTACGTGAGCCCTAATTTTCATATGTTAATTATTATCCAGAGGTGGGCTCGTATTACTCAAAAAAGTAGTTCCGTTATCGTTACTCCGTTACTCCGAAAAAGTAGTTCCGTTATAGTTATTCCGTTTCTTTGAAAGGAAAAGTAGCGAAGTGCCGTTACTCCGTTACTCCGTTACTTTTAGCTTTTGACTATGACATTAATTACGGTATCTTAGGTAAATTTATTGCGTTTGTTTGTGTATATTAAATTTTAAACATTATCATTATTATTAAAAAAACATACCCCTCATGTTAGACCAATAGCGCATTCAAGACGTGGTCCCTTTTACATCCACCAACGATTTTAATTGCACCAGCCACCTTCCTGCCATTCACAACTTTCCTACTACACTCTGCATCATCCGTTCCCTTTTCATCCAACATATATCCTAAATATTTAAACTCAGACACTTGTTCCAGCTGCCCACCATCTAACATAACTTCACACCGAGGACTGTTCTCACTCACAACTATAACCATACTCTTATCTACGTTTACCTTCAAACATCTTTTACACACCCCACCAAGTCTCTTTACTAATTCTCTCAAACTCTCTCAGATTCGCCACACAAAACCAAATCATCCGCATATAATAGGTAGGGCACCCTCTACTCATCTCGATTCTCCATCATTCAAACACCATCCCCTGCCACCCCCACCTCTAATTCTTTCATAACCCCATTTCAATATATAAAATTGAATAACCAAGAAGACATAGCACACCCTGGCCGCATCCGCTATTAATATTAAAACAATTACTTTCAACTCCATTTAATCTTACACATGCTTCACTATCGTCATACGTACTTTTGATTCCATTCAGAAGCTTACCACCATCACCGTATATCAATAACACCTGCCATAGAGCTTCCCTATTAATCATATCATACGCCTGTTTGCAAATCCATAAAACCTAAATACAATTTATCCTTCTCCTCCTTCATTTTCCCAATCATTTGTTTCAATGTAAAGATTTGATCCACACATCCTCTACCACTTCTAAACGCACCTTGTTCTTCACAATCAGTCTTTTAGTCACTCCAATCATTCTTTCGACCAAAATACCAATATATATCTTCCCTACTACACTAAATAAACTAATTCCCCTATAATTCCTACAGTTACCTTTATCTCCCTTATCCTTATATACCCTTATTACTGCTCTTCTCCAATCCCATTAAACTATACCCTCCATAAACGCTTTGTTACACAACTTCCTTACCTCCTCCTTACTAATGACCTCAATCCCCGAAATATCTATTCCTTCTTGCACCATCAAACACACACACATTCACTCTCACCTCTTCCTTACTGCCAATGTTATGCAGATTTTCAAAGTGTTCCCACAACACTCTAGTCACATTCATTTCATCAGTTACGAAAGCACCATCCCTATTCATTATTCTATGCAGATTTCCCCTTACTTCCTTTTATATATATATATATTATATATATATATATAGTATATATATATATATATTATATATATATATATATATATATTTATATATTATATATATATATATAATTATATATTTATATATATATTATATTTATATATATATATAATATATATATATATATTATATAATAATTATATATATATATATATAATATATATATATTATAAAGGATTTTTTAACTTGACCGGGTGGGTCAATTGGCTTATCAACATTTTTCAAAGAAAGTCGAAACAAAATGTAACGGATATAGTAGTAACGGAGGAAAAAATAACGGAAGTTATTTCGGTGCGTTATGTGAGAGATAAAGTAACGATTCCGGTACATTGTTTTGAGAAGAAAACATAGACC
>JABUQX010009727.1:5000-7500 GCA_015478945.1 Trachelipus rathkii | reverse complement strand
TGAAAATTACCGACTCCGACTCCGACTCCACCCTTTTGAAAATTACCGACTCCGACTCCGACTCCACCCTTTTGAAAATTACCGACTTTGACTCCGACTCCGACTCCACCCTCTTCAAAATTACCGACTCCGACTCCGACTCCACCCTTTTCAAAATTGCCGACTCCGACTCCGACTCCACTCTCTTCAAAACTACCGATTCCCCGACTCCGCGACTCCGACTCCGACTCCACAACCCTGGTCTCAATGCCTTCGTAAGCTTAAAAAAAAAAAATAACATACAGAACCAAAATATTCATATTTCTCAGGTGTTACATGCTTTATTTGGAACCCCTCCTCCTCTTAGTAATCCCTTCGTCACACATATATTTATTCTTTTCACTTTCCATAAATAATTTCTTACTCCATAATCGCCATATTCTTACAAACATGTCCATTATAACTTTATATCCAACTTATGCTACTCTTTTCTAAATTTATGAAGCACTCAAACTTACTTCGCAAAAATTCTCAGTGTATATACCTCATCCCCAAACACTTTGCCCTCCTTAAAAACTTCTCTGTTCTCCTCAATAAACTTTTCCATGATGCAATTAACTCTTTCAACTGGGACTCTTCCATAGAGCTTTCCAACTATAGTATACTCAACAGAATTATCTCAATGTAGTCTGCATATTTCACTTTGTATTCAATGAATTTCTAAATCATTTCAAAACAACTGGCCAGTCATGTTCTTGTGGCACCCTCACCTCTCCCAGCATATGTCCAACGGTTTCACTCCAAAATTCTTTGTCTACTTTCTTGAACATTTTCACCTTTATCCCATATAAACCTTTCGATTTATTTTTCATTATCTTCCTCAAAACGGTTGCAACTTCCTCTTCTGTAAATAGTTATGCATCCCAAGGCAGTCTCCAGGGGCTCTGAACCCTCAGAAATTATTTAAACTATCAAAATATTTTGATAGCTTGAATCTCATAATTTAAATTTAAAGAATAATAAAAAGAATAGTCAAAGAAATTTAAAAGTATACGAGTATATTAAAAGAGATGAGGAAAACATATATGTTATTCGTGAACATTTCTTAGGTTTAGTTAGGGGCTGTTGAAAGAAGGCACGAAAGAGATTCTAGCGAATGCGATACTACGAAAGCTGAAATAAATGACTTTTTAGGATTTAACTATATAATGAAGAAAAGATATTTGGATTGTTCAAACTGTCCATATCCAGTGAACATATATATATATTATATATATATTAATATAATATATTTATATGGTATATATATATAATAAATATAATATATATATATATATATATATATAATATATATATATATATATTATATATATATATATATAATATATATATATATATATTATTATTCTCAATCCCCGCCCCACGAAAAAATTCTTTCTACGGCCCAGAAATATCATTAACATTTTATATATTCTCATATTTTCTCTTTAAGAGAAGTAAAAACTGAAACTGAAATTGGAAGTAAAAACTGAAACTGAAATTGAATTCTTTACAAGTCAATGATGTTAGAGTGAGAAGAATATTAAAGCAAGATATTTACTTTACAAGGAACTCCAAATGGGACTTAACGATTGCTGCTTATTAGGGCCTAAAATAATAACTGAGCTTGCAAAACTTCTAAATATTAAATATATATTTTCATATATGCTATTTCAATATATATATATATATATATATATATATATATATATATAAAAATATAATATATAATACTTATTACAACAATAACAACAATAATGTAACTATATAACAATATACAATATATATATATATATATAACCCTACTTCTCCACCAAGCGCGTAGATTATGGCTGTGCACTGTCATTTACGAAGCCCCTCCATGCCGTCCTGTCTCGGTACATCTCCTCTTCCTCCACCTGTTCGAGGTTTCGTCCTCTCTTCATTGCAGCTGCCGCAACTCCATCCACCCATCTCTTCCTTGGTCTTCTTCCCGCCGGACGTATAGCGTAACATTTTGCCGGGTATCTCTCATCTTCCATTCTTCTAACATGTCCGTACCATCTCAACTGTTGTTTTCCCACCAGATCCAGAACAGACTCCACCTCCAGCTCGCGCCTAATCTCCACATTTCTCCTCCTCTCCCATCTACTTGCTCCGACTATCAGTCTTAACACCCTCATCTCCGCCGCCTCCACCCTACTTCTGGTTTTGGTGGTCAGAGTCCACGCCTCCGCTCCGTACATCAGCATCGGTCTCAGCATCGTGGTATAAATGAGCACCTTCACCTTTCTTGGCACATGCCTGTTCTTCAATATCGGGTACAGCTGCCTCACTCCTCTCGAAAATTTCCTCGATCTCCCGTGTCATCTCCCCCCTCCGAATTCACCGTCACTCCCAGGTAACTGAAGCTTTCCGTGTCTCGCAACACGACCCCGTCCACCTGGATCTCACATCTCTCCCTCTCCCTCGAAATCTTCATCACCTCTGTCTTCTCTTTGTT
>JABUQX010009726.1:25000-37500 GCA_015478945.1 Trachelipus rathkii | reverse complement strand
CCTGACCTTTTTTTGACCGTGACCTTTTTTGAGCTCGAATTTTTTACCTGCCCTTGACCTTTTTTGAGCTCGAATTTTTACCTGACCTTGACCTTTTTTGGCCTTGACCTTTTTTCGACCAACCCTTTGATCTTCCATGGGTCATTTTTGGCCCACGGTATTTTTTGAGAACCCTAATTTTTTGGCAACCCCAATTTTTTTCGGCAACCCTGATTTTTGGCAACCCTTCGAAGAAGGGTTGCGCCAAACGGTTGCGTCAGCAACCGTTGTACGTATTGCCCCCTATTTTACGCCCCCTAATTTTTTTCGACCATGGGTCATTTTTTGCCCACGGTAATTTTTGGTCTTCATTTAGGGGCTTAGCCCTATTTTTTGATGTCTTAACCTTTTTTGTCTTTCCCTATGGCTCCAAAGCTTGACAGATACCATGGGTCATTTTTTGCCCACGGTAATTTTTGCCGACCCTTTAGGGGCTTAGCCCGTTTTTGATGTCTTAACCTTGTTTGACCATGATATTTCGGTCGCATCTATACACGCGCGAGCGCGCGCACACACACACACACACACACACACACACACACACACACACACACACACACCACACACACACACACACACACACACATCCACTTATACATACATTCACTATGACACTTACACTCCTCCATAGATACTTACACTTACATTTACACTTATACACACGTACAAACACACGACCAATCCTTTGGTCTTCCGTGGGTCAATTTTGACCACGGTAATTTTTTGTCCTTCCTTTAGGGACTTAGCCCTTTTTTGATGTCTTTACCTTGTCTGACCATGATATTTCGCCCTTGACCTTTTGTATTCTACGGTACAATTTTGATGCCTCAGCATTATTGATGCCCCAACTTTGATGCCTCAACTTTAATGGCTCCCAATCACCGTAAGGAGTATCTAGTGATGTTCTATTAGTGTTCTATGATTATTCTATGAGTGTCAGATGAGTTTGCCAGGTGAGTGCCAAGTGAGTGCCAACGAGTGCCAATGGAGTGCCAAGTGAGTGCCAATGAGTGCCAAGTGAGTGCCACATAGTGCCAAGTGAGTGCCACATAGTGCCAACTGAGTGCCACTTTTTTTCAAGCCTTTTCTAGCCTCCCCTGAGCCCTGAATAGCCCTAATATGGGTGTCTACCCCTAGGTAATAAGGATACGCGGAATCGAATGGTGTACATACAATTGCTAGTAGAATGGCTTTCCAACTATTGAGTTAAGTATTTTTTCTAACACTTATACCACGCCTGAATATATTCTAAAGAGTTACACAGTTGAGACAGTGACCGCAAACGTTTCCAGTCCGAGTCCGCGTCCGCAGGTGAACACCGTCGCGAAACGCCCGCCGCGGTGCGCCCGCGGCGCAATATTCCCCCGTCCGCGCTGTGCCGCCGCAAGGCGGCCATACCACCGCGTACCCGCCGCCGCGTGCGTCCGCAGACGCAAAATTCCCGCGTGAACGAAAAAATATGATATTTCAATGTAAACTATTCAAAGAATTTTGTTTCAAATATACTATGAGTCATTCAATTTTTACTTTAACAATTGTACGGAAATTTATTAAAAACATATACTTTACATACCTTTAAAGCAGTAAAGCAGTAAAACATTAGAGGTGTTATTACCTAACACCTAGGGGATTAGTATGCCTGGTTGTTTTACTGCTTTACTGCCTTTAAACTTCTGCTTACTGCTTAACTCCTGTTTTACTCTTTAAACTTCGCGGTTACGCTTTAACTCATGTTTTACTGCTTTAACTCTTCTGCTTTACTGTTTTAACTCTCTGCTTTACTGTTTTAACTCTCTGCTTTACTGCTTTAACTCATATATTTATTAACATTATGTTTTCTTTTATATTTTCTATTTTGTTTTAATACTTTTTATTTATTATTTCTATTTTTATTTTTGTTTTAATACTTTTTTATTTTTAATTATTTATTAACATTATGTTTTCTTTTATATTTTTTATTTTGTTTTAATACTTTTTATTTCTATTTTTATTTTTGTTTTAATACTTTTTTATTTTTAATTTTGTAATGTAAGAATAAAAAACAACGAGTTTTCGGTTATATAAACATTTTATTTTATTAAAATTGTACGAAATTTTATTAAAACCTTTTTATATTATATACGGAGTTTTTAGGGTAGTTAAAAAGCACATTTTTTAATTTTAAAGCATCTATACATAATAGAAACTATAAAATCATTGACATACAAATTTTTAGCATCAAATATATTTTCAAGTTTATTAAACACATATTATTTAAAAAAACATATAATGAAATAAATACAATAGACTCCACATAAATTGGAATATAAGGGTTGAACAGGGTAAGACATAGTTTTTACACAGCTTACATTATTAAATTTTAAAAATAAGGTAATATAATGATTATTCAATATAAATTTTAAGTTCAAAGAATCAATTATGTGAACAGTATCGGTTTCTGCTCTATAAACGGAAATCCAATGTCCTGTTGAGGTGATGTGACGAGGCATTGTATTGAATATGAAGCAGGTGTCCTTCTCCAACTTTACAGAGTTTATTTCGTTAATAGCAAACACACCTAAAAAGCGAGGATCATTTTTAAACACCGATTTTATTTCCTCTTCATTCATCTTTAATAATTCAAAAGCACGTTGCGTACTCTGTCAATTTCAATGAGTTGAGGATGCTCAAGATAGACCACTACAGTGATGGGCGATTGTAGAATCGATCCAAAAGAGAGATTTAGTCCTAAGGTGCCCTTTCTCAAAATGTTTAAATGATAGGCGTTACAAGCTGAAAGGTCTGCAGTAAGATCATAGGCGTATAAATTACTATTCTTTGCGTATTCTTCAAGATTTAAACCTGTCCCGCTATCATTACATGATACAGTATTGGCTATTAAGTCGTAAAAAGGCCGCGTACAGAGAGATAGGTCTCCGTTGTATAACATTTCATAATCACGTCCGTGAGGTAGTCCATTCACATGTAAACTGATGCCCCTAAGTCCGAAAGGTGTGAATTTATAGGGTGACTTTTTATAATTTCCTGAGTAGGCTTCATGTTTCACAATCCCTATTATTACTTTCTGTGGTAAATTTCCGTTCACAATGTTAGGGATATTGATACTCGATAATCCTTGAGTGAAATTAAATATCTTGGTTTCAACTCTCTTAATAGGGTACTTTGCTGTAATATTCAAAAGCGAATTTTCAATTTCCAAATGTCGCTGTGGTGATAATTTCACTTTTCTAACATAGAGATAAGCCTCCAACAGTTTGAAAACAGGTTCAGGACATACAGCTGTAGCAGTAGGTTTACTTTTTATTTTAAGAGCAAATATAGGATTTGAGCGTGATAAAATGATTCTAGTATCTACAGATGGTAGAATGAGCCTTTCTTGAGAGAAGATGTCGCCATTTAATCGACCGTAAAATTCATAAGTATTATTTATAACTTTAGCTGCTTTATCTATATGTGCAGCTTCATCTTTGAAACTGTAAAAACCACATGATTTGAGATGAGATTGTTTAGCATCGTCTGAATAATTTAACAAATGTTCTATATAGCTTCTATAAGGATAATTAGCTGCTGACGCACCTAGTGAAGTGCCGTTAAGATAGACTTCAACCTGGGTGAAACATGTATACAGGAAATTTGATTCTGTATATACTATATGGTCATCACCCGTAGGAAGATCTGTACCATCAGGTTTTGTCAATTTCGTTTTTACATACAAAAACACATTAGAGGGATCTAAGTACTGATCAGAAGTACCTGGAATATTGAACTCTAGAGGAACATCTGTATTGGTAATTGAATGCAGAGGATTAATACTGATAAAGTTGGATTCGTTAACGCTAATCTGTGTAGGGTTCATGGAGAAGAGATCCAATTCACTCTTACAACAATCAGGACTAGAAGGATGAAGGAAATGCATCTTGTATGTGCGAGCTCTGGTCGTATAATGAACATTTTCATGAAAAACCTTACTTATATACACATCTCGTATAAAAGTTATCAGTTAGTAATTAAATAGCAAATACATCAATACATTTTTTCTTTAGAGGTTTTTTCTGCTTAGGCTTTTTCTTTATGACAATCTTCTTGCGCCCTCGTCCTTGACCTGACATTTTACGTCTTATTTTACGCTTAACATCATCCAACATCTCATCTGAAACATCGGCAATACGCCTTTTTAATGCTGCACGGGGATTATTTCCTGCCGCAATATCTTGAATAGTATGCAAACCTGTTCTTATAGCTTTTTTACCTATATATTCCCCACCTCTCCTGAGTAGAGGCCTTGCACTTCTCCATAGCTTGGCGAAAAATCCACCAAGACCATACCCCCTCTGCATTTTTGTTCCTCTGAATACCCGTTCTTCGTCCATTATTACAGGACTGTCTTTCTTATACTATCTTTACACTGTGAGAGTATGTTAATGAATGAAAAAATATATCTGACTACACCTCTTATATATTCCATTATGCTGTAATTACTGCATCTGTTTCTTTCTAATATGAACTTTGCATAACAACGCTCCATCTGTAAAGGGGAAGGGAATTCCTTCTACATCTTTTATATGCACGCGTACAGAGTCAAAATTTGATCTATTCAGAGGAAGATAATGAACATTAGGGAATGTTATAACTTTACTCTCTTTGGGAAAATATACTACTCTTAATAAAGGAGCTTTAGTATTACCTACATATTGATGATCAATTATATTTGTATATACATAAGCCATACCAGGATGGCTGAGCATCTCGGATGGTGTACATGTATAATGCAGTACTCGGTCAGCGTCGTCTTTTTGTTCATGCCAAGTCAAGGGCTTATTCTCCACAGATAGTATAACTCTCTTCAACATAGTAGGGATATCATGAAGTATATCCAGCTCAGCATCACGTTTACGAATATGTTTTCGCTGCCACTGTGACCGCTCGAGAAAAAACGTATCACGGTCTCGCAGGTTTACACTTACTTTTGATCTTAAAGATATTATTACTTTATCTTCATAGGTACGCATTTCAGTTTTGTATACCAGATCCTTACACATAATACTCACATCAAAGAGGTCGTTTAAATGACCGAAAATAGCAGGCACCGATTTAAAATAAGCTCGACGCAGAGCAAATTCTTCAAAGAAGTATTCTCTTGTAGCAAATGTTGTCGTATTCACCTTTTTCGCAATTGTAGTCCTTTTCAGATTCCGAGTATCTTCCACTTGTAATATAGTTTCAACACATTCTACACTTCTGTACACCACCATCCAGAATAGATTGTGAGGCAAATTTTCTATGTCCGTATTTAATATCATTTCACATAATCCTACTTCGTATGCCTCTCTTTCAAGTTGTATAGGATTCATTAACACAGTTGTAAAATCCGAGAGTTTATTATCAGGATGTAAATCCAAAGAGGCTGAAGACGGGAGAGTTAAATAAAAGTGGTCTACACTCTCCATGATTATAATGACAACTGATTAATGATTCTTAACTTCACTTGCATTTATATAAGTATTAAACTTGGCAGGATATCCTCTCCATTTCACCAGATACTGTTTATTTTTCCCTTTACCTCTCTATTTTATATTCGTGAGTTACAGGGTTGAACCTTACTTTTTGTATTTCTTGTTTATAGAACCCTCCTTTTATTTTTTCACCATCTAAATCCTCCAAATAATATAACTTTAAACTATCACGTCGGAATGCTCGGATATTGTGAACTTTAAAAACCTCCGTAGTCCATCCAGCTTCATATCCTTTTCTGAATCTTGCTTCTGATCGAGATACTCTTACATAGTCATTCACCTTTATACCTGAATTTTCTTTTATTTTGTTTTCTTTTTCATACAGATGTGTTCTACAGCCTCTAGTTTTTGACATTGCTAAAGGAGTTGTCTTTATAGTTCTATGGTAAGATCTGTTATAAGAATAAGCTAGATCGTTCAGTATATCAATATATTTAAAAGTATTCATTTTAGTAAAATACCTATGCATGCGTTCTTTAATAGTACGCTGTACTCTTTCAACTATAGCTGCTTTGTTTACTGAAAATGTATTGTAATAGCTTATACCATACTCCCAAAGCAGTTCCTGAAACTCTCGCCCCTTGAATTCCATTCCTGAATCTGTCCAAAATGATTTAGGTGTTCTCCGTTCGTCCTCTATAATTTCAAGTACAGCATCGGCAACTGTAGCTGATCTTTTATCTTTTAAGGGTTTCAACCATAAGTATCTAGAGTATACGTCAATTGTAAAAAGTATATACTGAAAGCCTTCATTATAAGAGCTGTATTTAATCATTTCCGATAAATCTAACTGCCATATGCTATCGAGCTGCGGAGATATGGTTTGCCGTGTAGGAAATTTTTTTCTTACAGGTTTATGTAGAGTAAATGCCTCTTCACCCTCCAAATATGCTTTTAACTCTTTTTTCTCAATATTAGGATACCTTAAAGCAAACCTAGTGAAACCCCCAAAACTATTTGGTTCCCTCAGATTGAAGTAATACTTATCAACTACCTCCTTTGCCTCCATGTTAGATACTGACACACGCGTAAGCGTTATATATATATATATATATATATATATATATATATATATATATATATATATATATATATATATATATATATATATATATATATATATATATATATATATATATATATATATATATATTATATATAAAGTTAAAAGGGATAAAGAAAAAGATTTAAAATAACATTTTTATTTATATACAAACATTACAACTAAATAAATATATGATAATACATAATTACGATTTAATCCACCTATGTTTATTATAAGGTGCTTTTCTTATTCTTCCTCTGGTAACACGTTTAAATTTATCTGATGCGTAAGAAGTGCCTGAGGGACTTGAATCAGGTCTTGGCGTAATAATATTATCCAATTCTGCTAATCGCCTTGTATTTAAGATTAAAGTTCTGGGGAAATTAATAGTCTGAAGTTCTTGTTTGATATCATTCCATCCTTTTACAGGACCTTTCTTCCAGTTACGTGAGAGATCAGCTATCAAATCCACAATATTTGATCCTTTAACTATTTCATCATCAATTACGATCTGCCCTGCTTCATTCAAAGTTAATTGGTCTTTTAAAATATTATATAAAGCTATTCCTGATTTACGCACTCTATTAGGTAAGCTCTCCTCTAGGATATTTTTAAATTTATCTTCATTTTTCACTTCAAGTTTTACTTCATTAGGTATATCTACATCATCGGTTAACGGGATACGTAGGGATGGATGTAGGTGCAAGTCTTTAAGATCTATCAATTTTTGTATGGCCGCCTGATATAAGATGCGTTTCTCATGGATGTTAATGTCTGAATTTAATATCCTGTACACTTCTTTCTCATATTTGGTTATCTGTTCAACTTTAGGATCATATAAGCTAGGAGGTAGAGGCTGCTGGAAAGATAATGAGTCGTTCACAATATAAGGATTCTGTTGGTGCAACTGTTGCTGCTGATGTGAAAGAGGTTGTAATGTCAATGCATTGGGCTGTAATATCTGAGTGTATGGGGGTTGTGAATGATGAAACTGTGATTGTGGATTTTGCGCAGTGTGCGGCAATAACTGGCCATATTGAGGTTGTGAGTGATGAATCTGAGGAACTGAATTCTGTACAGATGCTGTATTATTATACTTCATTTTCTCATACTCATTATATGGAAGTACAGCAACCTTCTTCATTATGGGGATAACCACTTAGTTATCAGGGGAGCTATAACGGAGAAGAGTAATGGAAGGAATCCTCCTCTATGTAGTAACTTCTTTTTATTTTTCAAATTTTTAATGTTGAGGGAGAGTTTTTTAATGATGTTTCTATAACGACGTAGCTTTACCTTCTGAGGCCTGTTTAAAGGAACATTTCCTTTTATAAGATTTAAACAGACTTCACATACACACTGGATGAATTTCTCATCCTCACTAATTAGTTTGATGGTTTCAACTTTTTAAATTTTTTTATAAGAGGTAAATACTTTGCAACTAGCGCACTCATTATTCAGGTATGTATACAGTTTCTATCTCATAGGGCAGAATGTTGGTACGGAGCAGCACTCTGTGCGTGTTTTTGGGGTGAAGTTCACACATCAAATAACCGTGGGGGATCGAAGTAACCTCTTTATATACTTTTAAGAACTCTTTCCTTTGAAGAGGAAACATTTGAGTTGCCAATACATTAATTTGACTCATGTCTCTTCTCTGTCCAAACAACAGTAAATACTGGGTGTTTAAAGAAACACTTCGCATATGCTTGCTTTGATGAAAAATATTCTGTGTTATGAAAAACACCGAGATATTTAGATGGTGAGAATAAACGGTGAACGCTTCTGCTATTTCCAAATTCAATTTGTGCATTAAATCATCTAATACAATAATTTTGTGGCCTTGTATATTGTCCAGCGATCTAATATCGTATATGCCTTCATGAAATTGAATCACATCTTTATATTCTTTAAATTTTTCCTGATAAACATTATAACACCATATTATTTTTACAGGGGTTTGTTCAAAAATCTCCATTTCCTTTAAAATATTTAATAATAGAAAGGAAATTGCTACAACCTGTTGGCCCAGCTACAAGACATGTAGCTGGACTTCGGAACGTAAATTTCTCCACATCCATACTCGTCAAGTAGATAATGAATAATGAGTTTAATTAAAGCAGTAAAGCAGTAAATCAAAACCTTACTAACCCCTTGCTGCTAAGCATCACCTCTATTGATTTACTGTTTTACTGTTTTAAGGGCTGTAAAGTATATGTTTTTAATAAAATTTCGTACAATTTTATTAAAATAGAATGATTATATAACTGAAATCTGTGTGTTTTTATTCTACATTACAAATTAAAATAAAAAAGTATTAAAACAAAAATAAAAATAGAAATAAAAAGTATTAAAACAAAATAGAAAATATAAAAGAAAACATAATGTTAATAAATATATGAGTTAAAGCAGTAAAGCAGAGAGTTAAAGCAGTAAAGCAGAGAGTTAAAGCAGTAAAACATGAGTTAAAGCAGTAAAGCAGAAAGTTAAAGCAGTAAAACATGAGTTAAAGCAGTAAAGCAGAAAGAAGCAGTAAAGCAGTAAAAACAAAAGCATACTTAATCCCCTAGGTGTTAGGTAATAACACCTCTTATTGTTTTACTGCTTTTACTGCTTTTGCTATTGTAAAGTATATACTTATTAAATGTACAATTTTATTAAAATAAAATGTTTATATAACCGAAACTCTGTGTGTTTTTATTCTTACATTACAAATTAAAAATAAAAAAGTATTAAAACAAAAATAAAAATAGAAATAATAAATAAAAAGTATTAAAACAAAATAAAAATATAAAAGAAAACATAATGTTAATAAATATAAAAATAAAAGTATTAAACAAAAATAAAATAGAAATAATAAATAAAAGTATTATAACAAATTAAAAATATAAAAGAAAACATAATGTTAATAAATATATGAGTTAAAGCAGTAAAGCAGAGAGTTAAAACAGTAAAGCAGAGAGTTAAAACAGTAAAGCAGAGAGTTAAAGCAGTAAAACATGAGTTAAAGCAGTAAAGCAGAAAGTTAAAGCAGTAAAACATGAGTTAAAGCAGTAGAGACAGCAGTAAAGCAGTAAAACAAAGGTATACTAATCCCTAGGTGTTAGGTAATAACACCTCTATTGTTTTACTGTTTTACTGTGTTTTAAGGTATGTAAAGTATATAGTTTTTAATAAATTCTGTACAATTGTGTAAAATGAATGACTCATATGTTTGAAACCATGCAGTTTAGCCATATTGATATCATATTTTTCGTTCACGCGGAATTTTGCGTCTGCGGACGCACGGCGGCGGTTGCGCGGAAATATTGCGCCCGCGGGAACGCGGCGGGCGTGGGGAATACGCCTGCGGGCGCACGCGGCGGGCGGTTTCGCGACGGTGTTCACCTGCGGACGCGGACTCGGACTCGGAAACGTTTGCGGGGAGGGCGCACGCTGCGCCCTGGTGGTTAGCTTATGAACTAGGGGGAAGACATTAATATTAACTCTGTTCTATGATGTGGTAGAGATGAGACATCAAAGATGATTTCATCAAAGATGATGAATCATCAATATAGATGGTATCAAAGATGCCTTCTATCAAAGATGAGTCATCAAAGATGAACCTATGCTGAGGCAGACACGCTGAGGCATTGCTGAGGCATCAATGCTGAGGCATTAATGCTGAGGCATCAATGCTGCGGCATTAATGCTGAGGTATCAAAGTTGAGGCATTAATGCTGAGGCATCAAAATATCGAGTGTGGAGTGTAAGGGTGTATCTGTGTGTGTGTGTGTGTGTGTGTGTGTGTGTGTGTGTAAGTGTATATGGTTTTAATGTAAGTGTCTATGGAGAGTGTAAGCTATAAGTGTTATAAAAATACTAACTCATAGTAGGAAGCATTCTAGCAGATTGTAATATACACCAATCGGATTCCTCATACCTTATTACCTAGGGGTAGAACCCATATTAGGGGCATTCGGGGCTCAGGGGAGGCTAGAAAAGGTTTGAAAAGTTGCACTCAGTTGGCACTATGTGGCACTACTTGGCACTATGTGGCACTCACTTGGCACTCATTGGCACTCACTTGGCACTCATTACACCTCATTGGCACTCACTTGCACTCTACTTGGCACTCACCTGGCACTCACCTGGCACTCATCTAATACTTATAGAACACTAATAGAACATCACTAGATACACCTCTTACGGTGATTGGGAACCCTCAAAGCCCATCAAGATAGCGTGGGTCAAAATTGACCCATGGTATATGGTAAGGTCAAAGGAAATATCATGGTCAAACAAGGTAAAGACATCAAAACGGCTAAGTCCCTAAAGAAGGACAAAATTACCGTGGTCAAATTTGACCTACTGCATATGGCAAGGTAAAAGCCGAAATATCATGGTCAAACAAGGTAAAGACATCAAAAATAGGGCTAAGCCCCTAAAGGAAGCCTAAAATTACGGCGGGCCAAAATTGACCCATGGAATACCAAAGGTTGGTCGAAATTTCCGTGGGCAAAAATGATCATGAAGACCAAAGGTTATCGAAAATTATTGTCAAAATTGACCCATGGAAGACCAAAGGGTAACCAAAAATTACCGTGGGCAAAAATTGACCACGGAAGACCAAAATTACCGGCGAAAATGACCCATGGAAGATCAAGGGTTGGTCGAAATATCATGGTCAAACAAGGTAACGACATCAAAAGGGCTAAGCCCCTAAAGGAAGGACAAAAAATTGTGGGCAAAAATTGCCCACGGCCGAAAAATTAGGGGGCGTAAAATAGGGGGTAATACGTACCGTTTTGCGCAACCCTTCTTCGAAGGGTTGCCAAAAATTAGGTTGCCTGAAAATTAGGTTGCTAAAATTAGGTTGCCAAAATTAGGGATGCTAAAAATTCGGTTCTCAAAAATTAGGGTTCTCAAAATAGGGTTCTCTGGGTAAAAAATGACCCATGGAAGACCAAAGGGCTGGTCGAAAAAATTAGGGTCCCAAAAGGTAAGGCCCAAAAGGTCAAGGTCAGGTAAAAATTTGGGGCTCAAAAAAGGTCAAGCCCAAAAAGGTAAAGGCCCAAAAAGGTCAAGGCAGGTAAAAATTCGAGCTCAGAAAAGGTCAAGGGAAGGTAAAATCATCGTTGGTCATTTTGACCATCGTCGTGCAAAATGACTCTCCTACTACTCACATGGAGTGTTAGGGTTTATCCCATCGCACTCCAGTATCCAATCGTTCATCCCCTTTCGAACTCATCTCCACATTCTCCTTACACAGGAGTAAACTCTCCTTTATTCACACACCGTAAATACTATTACAGACAACACTTTCCTTTTTAAAAAATAAAATCAAAATGGCATCAACACGACTAGCATCTGAGAGGCCAAGAGGGTCTGATTCTAAAGTTAGCCCCTTAACCGCCCCTCAACTGCCCCTCAATCGTTACTCAACCACCCCTCTACCTCCCCTCAACCGTCCATCAACCGCCCCTCAACAGCCCCTCAACCGCCCTCAACCGCCCCTCAACCGCCCCTCCCAATCACTACTTGGGAGTTGCCGGTCTCAGGTTGTGAGGCTGGTAACGTCACTGAATTACCGGTCTGTTCTGATACACGTTCTTTTTTCTTCATTTAATTATACAACCATCGTGGTCTTTTCTCTAATTTCCATTTTGTTGAGCATCACCCTTCCTCCTCCTCCTCCTCCTCCTCCTGTAAACCTCATCCCTTATTCCGAACTTGAGATGTTTGTTGGGCGAGCGTTCGATCCCTGACCTATGGGATCACTGAATTCTTAAAATGATATGAAAAAAGAAAGGAAAAACGTAAAATGAAACTCGAGAAATAACCCTCGAAAAGTTACGAAGGCTTAATATGATAAATACTTGCCCTCCCCCGACCATTACTTTAAGGAGGTCCGACCCCCGTAC
>JABUQX010009726.1:15000-20000 GCA_015478945.1 Trachelipus rathkii | reverse complement strand
ATATATATATATATATAGTTTTATATCGATTATATATATATACACATGTCTTTATATATATATAGCTTATATATATATATATATATATATATATATATATATATATATATATATTAGAAGTGTGCTTCAATTCCGGCTGGAACTTAAGATTTTTGGTTCTTGTTCAGGCCGGAATTTGGCAAAATTCCTGCCAGAACTGGAATTTAATTTCCCTTCAGAAAAGTACCTCTTACCATCATCAGTTCACTCCATGTATAAACATTTCTACTGATTTTCATTAACAGGTTTTCTTTTTTTTTTTTTTTAATAAATTGTTTTAGCAGCCACTACTATGTTATCCCTTATTAAATGCATAAGCTGAAAGATGATAATAAATTAATATGTTGTATAGAATAAATAGGTAACCAAAACTCACAAATAATTCAAGAATGCAACTTGTCAACCACTGCTCGAAAATATGGTCACATTGTAGCACAACAAAAAAGAAGAACAAATGCTTATTAATTACTTATTAATGAATCATTTTTATGCCTACCTACCCAACCTATTTTTAAAAATTGCCAGTGAACTATTAGCTACCATTATTAGCTACCATACAATGAGACAAACGAATTCAAAAGTGAAGTTTTCTCATAAAGTATTTTTTCAAACTGACAAAATTCTTTCTTTTATATCTACTGATTGTGAGTAGGTTGTGGAGTTGGTTCAAAATTTTACGACTCCAACTCCGACTCCGACTTCACCCTCTTCAAAATTACACACTCCAGCTCCGACTCTGATTCCGACCTCTTGAAAATTACCGACTAAGACTCCAATTCCGACTCCACCCTTTTGAAAATTAACGACTCCGGACTCCGACTCCGACTGACTCCGACTCCGACTCCGACTCAGACTCCGACTCCGACTCCACTCTCTGAAAAATTTTAGACTCCATCTCCACCCTACTGAAAAGTGAAAACTTCAGAGACTAACTCCCGGGTAAGAGATGAAAATATATTACAACTTTAAATCATATCCCTTAGAAGAAACCCCAAATCCATTGAAAACATGTCTATTTCCATCAATCTCATCTCAAACTCTTATATCCAAAACCACAAGTGATTCTTGTAGGTATACATTGTACTCACTCAAGCATTTATTTCAATGTACTTACTTAGGTAAGGAGTTCAAACTTCTGCTGCACAATACTCAACTGACGATCTAGCATAAGGCTTAATAATTTCTTCCTTACCTCTATTACTCAATTCAACAATGCTCTGATAACTTCAAGTTGCTAATAAGTGCACCAAATTCATTTTCTTTGCAGCAGTTTTCAGCCATTTCGTATTAATTAACACCCTTATTAATTTGTCAATATGAAATACAGTACACATTTTGCTTGAAATCCGTTTGCCACTTTGCTGTAACTTTACTGCAAATTTGGTGCAACTTTACTACAACTTTACTGCAACTTTACTGCAACTTTACTGCAATTTTACTGCAACTTTGCTGCAACTTTAATGAAACTTTACTGCAACTTTCTGTTGTTGTTGTTGTTGTTGTTTCTGTTGTTGTTGTTGTTGTTGTTTCTGTTGTTGTTGTTGTTGTTGTTGTTGTTGCTGTTGTTGTTGTTGTTGTTGTTGTTGTTGTTGTTGTTGTATGTTGTTGTTGTTGTTATTGCTGTTGCTGTGCTGTTGCTGTTGCTGCTGTTATTGTTGTATTAGTTGTTGCTACTACTGTTGATGATAGAGCTACAGATACGTGCTCTGCTTCCTGCTGTTGCTGCTGTTGCTCTGCTGTTTGCTTTGGTGTTGAAGTTGCTATTGGGGTTGCTGTACTTTTCATGCCGCATCAGTTACTACTGTTGTTGTTGCTGTTGTTGTTTCGTTTCGTTTCGTTGCTGTTGCTAGTTTGTTGTTTTCGGTTGTTGGTTTCCAATGTTGTTGTTGCACTGGACTTTCCATTGTTGTTGTTGCTCTGGACTCTGCAATGTTGTTGCTGCTCTGTTTCTGTTGCTCTTGCTCTGTTGTTGTTTCTGTCTGTTTATGTTGTTGTTGTTGTTGTTGTTGTTTCTGTTGTTGTTGTTGTTGTTGTTGTTGTTGTTGTTTCTGTTGTTGTTGTTGTTGTTTTTGTTGTTGTTGTTGTTGTTGTTGTTGTTGATGATGTTGTTGTTGTTGTTGTTGTTGTTTCTGTTGTTGTTGTTGTTTCTGTTTCTGTTGATGTTGTTGTTTCTGCTGTTGTTGTTGTTTTGTGTTTCTGTTGTTGTTGTTTCTGTTTCTGTTGTTGTTGGTGTTGTTTATGTTGTTGTTGTTGTTTCTGTTGCTGTTTTGTCTTTGTTGTTGTTGTTGTTGCTACTTTTTTGTTCTTGTTGCTGAGAATAGAATCGAAAAGTTATAAAAGAACTTTTTCTTTGCCCCAATTCGAGATCCGAGAAAGATGATGACGTCAGCTACTATAAGGACCTCCTTTTTTTCGGAACAACTAACAGGGAATCTGTTATCAAAAACATTATTATTACAATTGGTATATTGTTTTCCGGCTCAGGAGTGTGGGTTCGATTCCTCGGGTGACCTTTAGTAACTTAATTTGGTTTTAAACTAACGTTTTTTTAATTATTTTGTCATTTCCTTGCTTTGATTTTCCTTAGTATAATAACTTTATTTTGTCCAAAGTCTCAAGAGTAAGAAAAAAATTCGGAAAGAACGCTGGCTCCTTTCCTATTCAGCGGAAGATGTGACGAAAGGAAAAAAAAAACATCCCTGTCAAACCTTATTTACGGAGCTTTGATGGTCCTCTGAATAAGTATTAAAAGAATTAAAACGTTCGGAAGAACAGAAATTTGAAGAACTATATATTTATATAAAGGACGAGAGGGCAGAAAGGACCATGGAGACCAGGGACCTCAGCGACCCCTGGGACCCAAGAGAATCAAGGGAGTCCATTAACCCTAGGGGAGCATATAGATATATTATATATAAATATATATATACAGTGGCTTTGGGTATATTAGTATATATATATATATATATAATATAAGTAAAGAATATATATTATATATATATATATATATATGGATTAGTTATATATGAATATATATATATATAATAGATAAATATATATTGATATATATATTGATATATTATGTATTACTTTCTGCGCATTGTAGTAAGTTTGGAGTCACTCCATTTCATACGAGAGGGACGCTGAGTTATTTCCAAATCTTCCGCGGTCGTAAGCAGTTGAGAGTTATCTACCGGGGGGCAGAATTAATTAACCCTTTCGTACTTGCGAACATGTCGGTGGCGGTGTTTGGATACCCGGCTTAAAGTCCGATTCCTGTTGAATCTCCCTCGTTTACCCCTGCATAGGATAAAGCACTTAGAGGTATATTAGGTATAATTGTATTATTATAATATATAGTATAATATATATATATATATATGATAATATATATATACTAATATTTATATTTATTTATCATGATTATTAGTTTATTATTATATAATATTATTAATAGTTATGATTATATATATATTAATTATATATAATATATATGATAAGAATTTTTATTATTTCAGTTAAATTTAGATGAGGTATGGTTAAATTTTGCAATTCAGAAATTCTTTTGGCAAAAGATGGGGAGAAGTCGAAGTCTAATGGTTAATTATTTTATATTTATTGTTCATATTATTATTATTATATATGCTTGATTAAATATATTATATATATTATTTTATATATTATTATTTTGTAGTAGCTTGAAAAGTATCATAGAAGTAGTAGCGGTAGTTTTGGTTATGGTCGCATAGTATGTTAGCCAGCGTGAGTATATTGGGTAAGTACTTCATTTATGTTCGGGAAGGAAGTCCAGTATTAAAGTCCGGCAAATATAGTATTTCGACTTTAAATAATATATATATTATAATATATATTTTTATTAGTTGTATATATTATATATATATTTTATATATATATATAATAATATATATATATATATATAATATATATAGATATATATATAAATATAAGTTGTTGTTTTGTTGTGTTGTTAATGGCTTTATGGTTGGTATGTTGGCTTTTGTGTTTGTTGTGAAGTTGTGTTGTTGTTTGTTGTTACGGTTGTCGTTTTTTTTGTTGTTGTTGCTCAGCTGTTTTTGTTTGTTGTTTTGTTGTTTGTTGATTGTGTTTTGTTCTTTGTTGTGGTTGCTTTTTTTGTTTTGTTGTTGTGTGTGTCATTTGTGTTAGTTTCATTGTTGTGCTTGCTCTGCTTTTTGTCTCGTTTGTCTGTTTTGTGTTTTTTTTTTCTTGTTTGTTGTGTAAAGAAAGGTATTTAAATACATTTATTTTTAGCGTTGCTGCTCTATCATTGTTGCTTTTATTGTTGTTTTTGTTGTTGCTGTTGTTGTTGTTTTTGTATTTATTGTATTTGTTGTTGAATTGTTTAGTCATTGTTGTTGTTTCTGCTGTTTTTGTTGTTGTTTTTATTGTTGCGTTTTTGTTGTGTTGGTTGTTACTTTTGTTGTTGTTGTTGTTTTTCACTGTTATGGGGACTTACAATTCTCCGTCCATTGAAGAAGACACTAATGAAATAACCATTTGCCATTATTAACCTATTGTTGTAACCTATTCAAGATTTCTCGGGAAAAAAAAAACTCAAATTTATAAAATAAATAAATTACGATAAAAATCTTTCAGAAGAAAACGAAAAAAAAACACACAAAAAAAACAAATTATCTTTTATGTTTAAAAAAAAAAACCTCATCAGCAAAAACAGTTAATACGAATCCCTAATTTGACCGTTAGATAAATACATAGTCCACGGTTGTCACTCCGAAAGATTCGGTTTTAACGATATTTTTGCGTGCTCTAGACGAAAAATCTCAGCTCCCCCCTACCCCCGTAAACTACCCCATCTTTTCATTAAGCAACAATCAAACCCTCCCCCAACCCCCATCTTCTCTTCTAAATATCTCCAAAAAATATTTAAAAATGGCAACATTTCAGTAAATATCTCCAAAGAA
>JABUQX010009726.1:0-12500 GCA_015478945.1 Trachelipus rathkii | reverse complement strand
GGACGCCCAAATCGCGAGGTAGAAGGAACTATATCAGGCGAAGCATGAGATATAAGAGACGGAGGAGAAGAAACAGACACAGAAGAGGAAACTTCACCAGAGGGAACGTCAGGAGGAAAAGGTAAAATATCAGGAGGTAAAGCAAAATCAAGACAGGAGGTAAAAATCTGGAGGAGAAAAAGATCAAGGAGCGCATGTGATGGAAACAGAAGGAAGAAGTATTGCGGTAATAGAAGGACTAGTAGATGTAGCAGAAGGAGGAACTGAGTAGACCACAACAGCCTCGTGTAAGGGAGAGGAAGACACAGGAACAATTCGTGAAGGAAAAGATGGAAACAAGGAGGAAGAGCCAATGTCAGAATCATCATCCAAACCATAAGAAGAAAAGTCATTTCAGACAAAAGAATTATCCTAGCAATAACGATTATCAGAAAGACAGAATCGGAAAGATCAAGGAATAGAGGTTTAATACGGTTCAACCGAAACATTTTTCAACACGGTCCATTTGAATTGTAAAAAATGAGGTCGGCGACGAAGAACAAGATAAGAACCAGTATATAAGAGGGTTGTAAAGGAAAACGATGAGAGTCATGACGAAGAAATACATGAGTAGCAGAAATTTAAATCTTGTTAAATTAAACAGCCAGTAATGGGAACGAGCAGGAGAAGGAAAAAGAAGAAACAATAAGAAGAAAAAAGAAGAAAGAAGGATAATCCGGAAAGGGAAGATCAATAGAAGAAGAGAAAAAATTCACCAGGAAGACGCAAAGGTGAACCATAACTAGTTCAGCCGCAGAAGATTTCAAATCTTCCTTAACCGAAGACCGAAGGCCAAGCAAAACCAGAGGAAGATTTTCCACCCAATGTTGCGGATTAGGGGCACAGCGCAAAGCAGCCTTTAATTGGCGATGTGAAGGCGCTCAATAAGAATTCCTTTGAGGGTGATAAGTACTGGAATGGATTTTCTCAATTTCCAAGTAGAATAAAAAATCACGCCAAAGATGAGAACGAAATTGGGGGCCATTGTCGATTACAATAGAATAAAACACCAAAAACGATGCTACCAATAGTGAGAAAAGCCTAGCAAATAGTTTTCGCAAGTAGGAAGAAGAATAAGGAAAACTTCAGGCCAACAGTTATACCTGTCAACCATATCAGATAAATAAGTATACACCCACGCGAAGCGAAGAGGCCGCAATAAGATCAAGATGGAAGACGCATCCAAAACGAACAAGAGGGTAAAGAAATGAACCTAAAGGAGAGGTTTTAGTATTCTATGAACTTTGGTTTTTTGACAAGGCCAAAAAAAACGAGAAGATAAAATATCAACAAATGATCAAAAACGAGAAAAAAGTTTTTGAGAACCACGAATACCAGATGAGAACCAGGATGAGGGTAAGAAAAACCTGTTTTCGAACAAAAAGCAGAAGGAACAAAAGGACGGACTCTGCCAGTAGAAATGTCACAAATTAAAGGAACAGTAGAATCAGGTAAAGAAAGAGTTTGAAGTTTTATAGAAGTATCAGCAGGAAGAATAAGATCCTCCCCCATTTGAGCAGCCGACATGGCAGAGTCTAATGTAGGCAAAGGCGTAACCGCATTTACCTGGATACGAGAGAAAGCATCAGCACTAGAGTTATCACGACCAGGAATGTGACGAAGATCAGTAGTAAACTGGGCAATAAAATCAAGATGACGAAATTCACGAGGAGAATAGTGTAAAGAAACAAAAGTAATAGCAGAAGTGAGTGGTTTTATGATCCGTGAGAACATAAAACTGACGACCTTCAAGAAAATATCTAAAGTATTTAATCGAAGAATAGACAGCAAATAATTCACGACCAAAAGTACTATAGCGAGTAACAGCAGGAGGAAGTTTCTGAGAATAAAAAGCGAGAGGAAGCCAAGCACCATTTTGCAGTTTCTCTAGTGAAGCTCCTACAGCATAATCACTGGCGTCTACAAATAGGCGAGTTTCAGCACCGTGTTCGGAAAAACAAGAAGTGTGTTATTGACCAATAGAATTTTACTCTGTTCAAAAGCCTGACAAGCAGCATCAGTCCAATTAACCATTGTCGAGCTGCCCCGACGACCTTGAACAAGCAAAGCAGTACAGAGCTAACATATGGCAGCAGCCTTGGGAGGGGAAACGACGATAGAAATTCAAGGAGACCAAGATAAGCACAAAATCTTACGATGGTAGGAAGGGATAATTCGATAGCAGAAACACGATCATAATGGAGAGAGACCAAGAGCAGAAGAAGAAATTTTTTATGGCCAAAAAAGTTAAGAGAAGCAGCACACTAAAATGCATTCTCAAATTTAAACAAGACCAGCTGAAGCCTAAACTGAGAGAAAGGACAGTACAAGATGAGAAAAGATGCTCTTCGAGAACGAAAGCCACTAATAGATCATTCAATAGTAAGCATAAACAAAGGTAAACACGAAAAACATGATCTATCAAAACATAGTAGAAAAAGTACACTGCAAATACGAAGACCAAATGCATTAAAAATATACATGATAAGGCCAAAAGTAAGTTCAATGCAAAGTTTTAGGACAATCATCAGGATTAACGAAAACTTTGAAGAAAGAAAATTAAATCAATGAGAAGAAAAATGTACATCCATTTAAGAAGAAAAGTAAAATCGATTGAAAGTGAGAAAATAAAGTATCAAGCAAACCAGTTTTAAATTTTAATAACTGTACCCCCAACAAACGAAAAGAATCAACCCTTTTTTAACAATGTGAAGCGAGAAGCGTAAGGAGAAGTAGAAGGAAACAATACCCTTTTCCAGAAGCATGTCAAATTCAACACGCGCAGCGTTTAACATTCTGGAAAATCTGCGAAGCCTTTGCAAAACAGGAGGACTACCCTTTGTTCTCAATGTAATGCATCAATGGTGAGACGCAGAAAAGATTAAAACTAGTTGGATTAAATAAAGTTTAGAAGTAACTTTTTCTCTGAAACACAATTGACTTATAAATTGATACCATAAATAGAAGAATCGAAAGGAACAGCATTACAAGAAAGAGAAGTAGTGTCATCAGTAGACGACTATTGGCCATGTCAATAAGAATATTGAAATGACTTAAAAAATCAGCCACCAATGATGTTTGTGAACATCGGCCAGAGAAAAGTTCCAACGGAAAAAGAACGACGCAAGTCCAATAGATTTAAATGAAAGTTTTCACCAGTAACAGCAATCTTAAACCATTAGCAGCAGAAATGAAAAACCAACAGCGGAAGAGAAAAAGAACAAAAACCGAAAGAACATTTCAAAATAAGAAAACTTACATCCGAGTTTCAATTAGGAAAAAATCGGTAGAATCCCCATCCAAATATATCCGTAAAAGCGAACCTGAAAGTAAACAGCATTAACTCAGGAATAGAAAGAATAGACACAGAAGAATCAACAGAAATAGAAACAGAAGTAGGAGCCGTTGTAGTAGCAGTAACCGAAGACGAATAAGAAACAGTAGGTTAGAATTATGGAGCGAAGCAAGATTGGAATTGGAGAATTGACCAAGGAGGAGAGCGCAATGATCTACGGTCTCCCCCCGAGGGAAGTTTCCCTGAAGATTTGCAATTTAAAATTACAGAGAATGCAAGGTTACGTTCCTAACACTCAAAAATTGATAATATAAGAAGCATAATAGGAAACCCGAGATGGTGTGACAATGATAGAACGGGAAGGTGAAGGAACAGATCTGAGTGCGAGGAAGATGCAGATGAGATTCTGACTACTGAAACGAGAGATAGAAGATCATCTTGTATGTTGTGCAAAGAAATATAATTTAACATTCATATGTTCACAAAAGGTAAAGAATATATAAGAGGTCCTAAAGAATGAAGTCTGGAAAAGATTGGAGGAGAAGGAATACAAAGAGAAGAAGGAAAAGAAAAGAGAAGATATAGAAGAAAGAAGAGCAAAAGAGTTCAGTGCAATTTGAGAAGAAAGAATAGAAAGAAGAAGAAGATAATCGCGAGAGTAGACACCCCATAGGTTAAAGATGGATAAGTTATAGAAGAAAAAGATTGATTGGCACGAATAATAATATCCCGCGCGTTCGGCTAAACTTGAAGAACAAGCGTCACCATGAGAGAGTAAGGAAGTACTAACAAAAGCAGGAAGACGGTCCAGGAAGAGATGCGCGAATAAGAGATTGATTACTTCCAGCAAGGACCAGAAAAGAGAGATACGGTAAGAGTGTGTTGAAGGAAGACGATCAAAACCCAACACCTCAGTTTTAAGCAATTCTGAAAAAGGGTCATCAGAAGGAGAAGGCAATCGTAAGTAATTCACAAAGAGTAGAATAAGGACGTGTGAGAGGAATAAGCGTTGACTAGAGGAAAAGATTGGGAATTGATTTCTGGAACCTAATAGGAATGAGAGCAGAAAAAGCATTAGCTTCTCGAATTCTTGTAGGAAGCGAATCAAGGAAAATATCAATTGCGAATTAATAAAATCAATTATTCTCCCTCCCTAAATTGTGGGATTGGGTCAGGCGAGAACACGGGAAAATAGCCATAGTCGCCGGCCCAAAGTGTGCCCCAGAAAGAGGAGTACGGTGTGGAGATACTCGTGGATGATGTTGTTGAAATGTTTGTTATCATCAATATTGTGATAACGATTTGTCAACAATAGTGTTGAGATCATACAAAGGCGAGGATGAGAAAAAATTTGAGACGAAGAAGATGAAGGAAATATAGTCGAGAAAAGATTAGAATCAGAAAAATATTAGAGAAGTAGGAAGTAGGAAATAGTAGTAATAAGGAGTAGTAACAATATAGAGGAAAAGTAGTAGATGTAGTATAATAGTAGTAGTAGTAGAACATTGCGAAATAAAATATGATAAAATATTTGTAACAGCTTAAAGATGCACAACGGGTTCTAATACAAAATATAATACAAGAATATATATATAATGTATATATAAAAAACATTAAAAAAAAAAAAAACGATAATTGTAACAAATCACTATAAAATACAAAGACTGTTATGAATTAAAAATACCATGACATGCTCGAGAACAGGGATCACCAAAAGGTCTTACAGTCACTTCTCAAATTGGATTTATGACCAAAAGTTATTAATGAAATTGTTAACACCAAAGTTTGTATAATGACAAAGAAAATTCCGAAATAGTAGAGGTATTATTTCTTCTAAAGTTCAATGAGGCAGGGTAATTCAAACGACCTTCAATTCTTGATTTTTTACTCATCAAATTCTGATTTAGAAAGATATACAAAAACCTATTGGAAATAACCAAAGTTACTATCTAAATTAATAAATAAATTTAAAAAGGTATACTTAGAACGGCTTTATAATAAAAATATTTATTGTAATGCTAATAATTGTTAATAGTATTAATGGTTATTGTAAGGATAATTATTTATAGTATTAATAATAATAATAATTAACTGTTAATAATAATAATAATAATTAATGATAATGATAATTAATAATAATAATAAATAAACAACAACATTAATAATAATAATAATAATAATAATAATAAATAATAATAATAATAAAATAGTAATAATAAAAAATAAAAAACAATAATATAATTTACCCGTTAGGCATCATCCGAAAATTAATTAAAGTTTTATATATTATTCTTATTTTTAAAAAATTAAATATAAGTTTGTTGTTGCAATATAAGGCCCAAGTTTACAATTAAATTTTACTCTGAAACAAAAAATTTACTTTAAATAAACTGTTTATTAAACAAAAATATAAAATATTAAAAAATAAATAAAAATATAGTTATAATATAATTAATATATAATTAAGTATATATATATATATATAATTAATATATATATAATATATAATATATAATTACTATATATATATATATAATAATATATATATATATGTATAATATTATATAATATATATATATAGATATATACTATATATATATATATATATATATATATATATATATAAAGAATAATATAAAATAATTATTAAGATATATAATATATATATTATTTATATATATTAATATTATATATAGTATATATATATATAATATATAATATATATATTATATAATATAATAATATATATATATAGTATAATATATATAGATATATATATTATAAAATATTATATATATATATGTATATACATCAGGCACGTGCTGTATCCGACTGCTGTTCTCTCCAGGGTAGCAGCTAATTTTAATAATATATATAATACTATAATATATATTATATATCATATATAAATATATAATATATATTAGTAGTATTAATATGATTGAGTATATATAGTAATATATATATAATATTTATATATAGATGTCACGAGACAGAGACAAAAGAGAAAGAAGAGAAAGAGGAAGAAATCTAACACCTTTAAAGTGAGAGAGAGATGGAGGGTAGAGAGAGATGAGAAGGGGAGATGAGAGAATGCCTCCGCGGCGCTCGGGCGGATGCATGCATTTCCAAAACACTGATATGATGAGAGAGGAGGGAGGGTGAGGGGGAGGGGACGCAGGGAGGTGGGGGGAAATGGAGGGAGACAGGAGAGGAGAGGAGAGAGAGAGAGTAGAGAACGAGAGGAGAGAGAGAGAGAGAGAGAGAGAGCGAGGAGAAGTAGAAGAGAGAGAACCCTCCCTCGCGGAACATCATTCTTCAAACACTGATATAAGTTATAATATATATATTAATATATATATATATATTATATTATATATATATATATAAATATATATAATATCATTACTTATTATATATAATATGTTATATATATATAGTATTAATATATATATATAAATATATATATATATATAATAAGATATATATAATATATATAAATATTATATATTTATTATATATATATATATATTATACTATTACAACAATAGGTATAAATTCAAGTCAATATTTATAATAAATAATACTCCAAGTATATAAAATATATCAGAGAGAGAGAGAGAAAGAGATTTAATGAGAGAGAAGAGAGGAGAGAGGAAGAGAGAGAGAGAGAGAGAAAGAAGGAAGCAAAGATAGAGAAGATGAAAGAAAAAGAGAGCGGGAGAATGAAGGATTCGAGGGAGAGAGAGGAGAGAGCGGGACGATGGGAACCTAGAAAGAGACTCACCTCGGGCGAAATTCATATCCAAAAACACTGAAAATATGAGATGGTTCAAAAACGCAAGAATGGCGAGAAGGTATACCGAAAAAGTTTCATCATTAACACAGTAATGTGAAAAGGCACGGAAGTTCCAGTTTTGTGAACCCAAGTTTCAATTATAGAAGCCGAAAAATTAGCGGCGGAGAGAAAAATAGAAGAAGCACAAAAATATTTTTGTTTCTTTTGTTACAAGGGGAAAAAAAAAAAATTAAAAAAAAATTGAAAAATTAGGTTTTTATTTTTTAAATTTCACAAATTTTCAGCTCAAAAACATTATTAATTTTATGTTAAATTTGTTCATCATAATATTAAAAATATATATATAAATTAAAAATCACTCTTTGTAGGCATTGCACTGCCTACTGCCACTATCCCAGAGGGCACGCCCTGGAGGGTAATATTATAACGATTAATATAAAGTAACGAAATTATCATTATATATAAGTATATATTATATATATCAATAATATATATATATTTAATAATTATATACATATATATATATAATTATTATTTTTTTATGGTCGAAAGAGGAAACAGAATTCATGAAGTGACCTTTTCAATCTGGTTCATGGACTGGAGCAAAGATCAAGCCAAGTCCTTGATTGACATGGTTCGAATTCGGTTCGAATGAGTATAACAACAGACCAGCATCGAAAACTGACTGTAAGCCAATGTTTAACATCAACATGAGGAATCGAGGCTCCTCGGCGGAGGGTTTGCGACGGCGGGCCGCCAAGTTATTTTCAACAACCATTTCCCCGAGTTAACTCCACGCTGCAGGATGCCCTAACTCCAAATCATATATTATATATATATAGATAGTATTATAATATATATATTATATATATATATATATATATATATATAATATACTATATAATTATATATAATGATATAATATATATATTATATATTATGTTACTTTTTGGCCTCCGCTACCCTTACGAAAAAAAACAAGCCACCTTGAGAAGATATGTGCACCACACAGGGCTGGACCAGAGATCCGTTATTAAAAAAAGGTTTTGAATGGGGTGAGTTTCCCGGGTTAAGTAACGGCCATCAGCAAGAATTTCAATTGTCGCAGTTCAGTCTTGGACGGTGATACCATCTCATTAGGAAAGTTTTTATTATTTAAATTAGATTCTGAAGAAGGGATGGTACCAAAGCTGAGATGGCTGACAAGCGTACGCGGGTTATGACAGCCCAAAAGTTTTCCCTAGGGGATTTTCGGTTTGTACTTGTTTAAAGTACTGGCGCTATTTAATAAAGAGATCCTCTTAGAGTAATTGTGTTGTGAAAGTGTTTTAGTAAGGAAGTTATCTGGAGTGTGTGGGAGGATTTGAAGCTATGTATATGTAAGAAAGTATAACGCTTGTTGTAAATTTCTTCCTTTGTGCGGGATTTTGTAATGCTTTAATGCAGCGAGGATTTATAGAAGTAATTTACTGAAAATGGACAATTCTATCATGTCAAGATGAGACTCAGAAAAGAGGTGAATAATTGTTTCAATTAGTAGTTGATGGAAGGATTGGAGGATAGAAAAACTGTTTTATCCTGAGAGCTTTATGCAAGGTTTAAATTTCTTGAAATATTGGATTGAATTTGTGGGATCCAGGCTTGTGAATGCATGTGTACTATTGTGGGGGGTTCTTTATGTGACCAAATTTATTCCGAAGTGTTTTTCATTGCATGTAACTTTATGTGTGCTCTTGAAGTGATATTGCTGATGTGAGGGATGAATTTAGATGTTGTATTAAAGGTCATAACAATAGGATTCTGTGTTTGTTGAGAGGGTAATAATTTTTGATTGAATATGCTTGTGGATGCTAGAACTCTCCGTCTGCGTGGAGTAGTAATAATGGATTTGAATGCTGCATCCATTTGTTTGCTTCTAGCCATTATTTTCAGTTGATTATATATTGTTGTATTCTTGATGCTATACTTATAGTTGATTTGACTGTGACGGTTAGATCATCAGATAACTATTAATTTATAGATGGGAAGGGATGAGGATGTCGAGCATAAAAAGGGTTAAAATATAGGGATAGAATGTAAAGTTGTCTAAAATAAAAACACATCTCGGTGACGGTCTTGAGTGTAAGTATGCGGTGGGTTAGTGAGGTCACGGTATTATTAATTTCATATTGTGTTAAAGGGCAGTGTCAGAACATAATCCTTGCGGACAATGTCGATGTAGATGGAGGATTAAATATTTATAAAATATGTCATGTCTTTGTTTTTACTTGTATAATTCTATTAATGCAAAGCGGAAATTGGCATTGCTATTAGGGGTGTTGACTTGTGATGTTCGGATTAGATATTTATGCTAAGGTATGAATAAAGCTAGTTTGGTGGATTACTTGTATAAGTTATATTAGAAAATTCAGGAAGATAAATGTTTTGGGTTGTGTTATTCCTGAATAAGTGCAATGTGTATGTTGTACTAAGGAGGTGTGGTGGATCTGTATGCGTATATTTTAATACGGCTTGATATTTAACTGAAATTGTTAATTATGGGGATGGAGATTGAGTTATGAGATAGAGGAATTAGTTATGGGGGTGGAGATGAGTTATTGAATGAGGATTGAGATTATGGGATGAAGGATGATAGGATGAGGATTCAGTTATGTATGAGATTGAGTTATGGGATGGAGATTGATATGGGGATGAGGATTGATTTATGGGGATGGAGATTGAGTTAGGGAATGGAGAGATGAGTTAGGGGAATGGAGGATTGATATGGGAATGAAGATTATTGGCTTCTGTGTGCAGTCTCCGATAAGGCAGAGACCATATTGGAAAGATAAAATCCAATTTCTAAGACTGTCCTCGACTGACGTCATTGCATTGGAGCACAGATAATGATTGGACCGGGATTTTAATTCTGATTCCGACTAATAAGGAGGAGTTTGGTATGCGCACACCGTTTACATCCTAAAGTTTAAAAGATGAGAAAAGTTTTTTTATTTATTAATTTCCTGTCCCCCCCTTGAATAGGTCCCTCCCGTGAGTGTGACAATATCAAAAAAAAGAACAGAAATATCTACCCAGTCGAGCTGGGGTGGACGATCCCGTGGATCGCATCTCCCGCAGAGGTGAAGAGAGCGTGGAGATGAAACGTTGAGTGTTGTCCTTGCAGATCCATCATTGGAGTTCTTTCCAGTGTTCATGCAGGTTCTCTCGAGTAGATTGTCGAAGTAGCACAAACATAAATGCTGGCCAGCCACTTCGTAATTATATATATATAAAATAATATATATATATATATATATATATAATATATATATATATATAATATATATATATATATATATATATATATACACAGGTATAGGTGGGGACTATATATATATATAATATAATATAATATAATATAATATATATATATATATATCATATAAATATATATATATATATATATTATATATATATATAATATCAGTTTAAGTTCAAAAATGACAAAAGAGTTAACTTTTAACTTTAAAATAACAATATATTTTACTTTTATCATTATCACAGGTAAAAAAGAGTAAAAATTTTATCTCTCTCTTCCATCCTTTTATACTGACTCTCTCTTCCTCTCTCTCTTCTCTCTCTCTCTCTCTCTCTCTCTCTCCTCCTCTCTCTCTCTTCTCTCTCTCTCTCTCTCTCTCTCTCTTTGTTTATTAAACAATGCGTCTCATAAAGACGGAGAACAACAAAGGAATTTTCGGCTCTCTGTCCTCCAACTTTTGATTATTCAACATCATCCGATCACGCTTGCCAGAACCAGCCGCTCTCACTCCAGAGAGAGAGAAAGAGAGATGAGAGACGAGAAGAGAGAGAGAGAAGAGAGAGAGAAGAGGAGGAGAGAGAGAGCTCTAAAGGCCTCCTTCAGGTTAAAAAGAAAAGAGCATACATTTGTTATTTTATTACGCCAAGGGTTAAATACACCTATATATATATATATATATATAATATATATATATATATATATATATATATTATATATATATATATATATATATAAATATATAATAATAATATAATATATGTGTAATATAATATATAATATATATATATATATATAATATAATATATATATAATTATTATATATAATAATATATATATATATATAATATATATACATTATATAAATATTTAGATGTTAAATATATATATATATATATATATATAATAATATAATATATATATATATATATAATATATACCAATATACTAATGTTAACCATATATATATATATTTAATATATACATATTATAATACAATATATATATACTTATATATACAGAAATATATATTATATTATATATATATATAATTATATATATATATATATATAATATATATATATATAAGTATATAATATATATATATATATATATATTATATATATTGCTGATAGGAAGTTATGTTTTAATTTATTTATATACTAAACTACTAATGCAAAACATACATATGTTAAATCTGAAAACATTAATAGAATTGGAACCTGATATTTCTTGATATCACCCAACCCGAACCCCTACCTGGACCCCAAGTTCTGGGCTCTCCAGTTCCAGATCCCCAAATCTGTTTTTCCTTATTCTGGGCTCCCCGGTTCTAGGTTCTCCAGATTCTGGGTTAGCACATTTTTTTATAATCACAATAATAACGTAGCCCAATTGCATACCCTATTCTCAGAGGGGAACTCTCTAGAATAGCTTTCTCTAGTATCCGAAGCCTGAATTCGAACCTAGGCCCCTCCTTCTCGACCTGTTCTCTACTGAGAGCCACTAGTAACAAGCTAGTCTGTGAATAGTAGTTGTGATTCACGTTCTCTAGGTTGATCTACAGGATTTCTACCTTGTGACTCAATTATCCTATTAATAACTACTAAAGTTATTGTCTTCATATCTCTTCCTACTCAAATGAATATTTTACATTCTTATCATCATCATCCCCAATCCGGCAAAATCTAAACACTTTTTTCTTCAACCCTGTATTCTTTAGTCAGTCATTCATGTCTCCAATTCAAATTTACATCCTCTCCTTCCCTCTTTGCCATCTTCTTCCTCTTCCCTCCTTTTGCATCTTCTCCTTTTCCCTCCTTTTGCATCTTCTCTTCTTCTTTCCTCCTCTTGCATCTTCTTCCTCTTTCCCTTCTCTTGCATCTTTTCCTCTTTCCCTTCTCTTGCATCTTCTTCCTCTTTCCTCCCTACCATCTTCTTCCTCTTTCCTCTCTCTCATTTTCATTCCTTCTTTCCCTTCCTCTTGCATCTTCTTCTCTTTCCTCACCTACATATCTTCCTCTTTCCCCCCTTGCATCTTCTTTCCTTTTCCCTCCTATCATCTCTCTCTT
>JABUQX010009725.1:45000-50441 GCA_015478945.1 Trachelipus rathkii | reverse complement strand
TGTCTGATTTTCTTTCCGGTCTTCATATTGCAGCTGTTTTAGATGGCCAGCGTTCATCTTTTAAATCAGTTAATAGTGGTGCTCATCAGAGTTGTGAACTATCTCCAACTCTTTTTCTACTTTTCATCAAAGGTCTCTCAATCATTTCACCACCTATCTATCCATTTTTACACTGACGATTCTTTACTTTAATTTGAAAGGCGTCCCACTAAACTTCAAACAGCCGCTGATAGGAAGACGACCTTGGAGCAACTGACCTCCGATCTCTCGCATTTCTAATTGGGGCAGAATAAATGGTTGCTTTCCAAACCTCAAAAACTCTGTTTTATCTATCTAATTGACATAATTTTCCACACAACTATAACATCTTTGAAAGCACACAATTCGAGTCTTCCCCTTTTCTTAATATTCTTGGTGATACTTTTCTAGTGATCTTTCTTGGAAGGATTGCATGATTTCTCTCACTAAGCAAACTTCTAAGAAGGTGTGTGCCTTTAAAATTTCTTCACACTACCAAGTTGTCTCCTCTGTATGTACGATGTATGCATTATACATCTGCGGTAGTTCCACTAAAACATCACTTCTTAAAAGGGTGGAATTTTTCCTGACCGTCGTCCTGCAGCATCATTCCATTTATACTATCGCTAACATAACAGACACTGTTCATTATCACTCATATCACATACCACCTCACCTGAGGAGTGCTCATGCCACTCGTTAATCTACAATATACTCAGTCACATTCTCTCTGAATTAGACCTAACTGCCATGCTTATTTTTAATGTACACTACTGGTAAAGTCGGGAACACACCACCATCTGTTTTCCCTCACATTCTATAACAAACATTTTCAAAGGAAGTGTATCGGTTCATGTCGAACCTTGGTTGATCAAATTTTGATTAGAATTCCACAACTCTGGTAGATTCCGTGTGGGCGTATAGTATGGTATGGTTTTCGTTAATTTGAAAATGAAAAAATTTAATTCACATAAGTATGAGGATCCAAATTGCAAACAAAAATAGAAATATTCACATTTTTTTAATACTTGCATACTTTTCCCGACTATCATATTACCAAAAGTCTTCGATCCCCTACTTTTTAAGATTCGATCAGTTTGCAGCATTAGAATTTTTTTCCTATTTCTATTTCCATATCAAAAATATGATTCAGATTTTTAAAAGGAAAATAAGGGTACTGAACAATATCTTTGAATTTTTTAAAGTCATTGAATCTGATATTAAAATCCTCCCTTACGTTTTTAATTTTTACAGTATAGTTTTCAGTTAAAATTAAAATTTGAATGTTTTTGTAAATATTTGTTTGTAAATTACGAGTACGGCCCTGATCGAACAAAAAATTGTTTCGGTATCGTCCAGTCGATCACGATCTACCTGTTGGCTATACCTGCTATATTTAATAGGTTAACAAAAAAAAAAAAACTTACAAGATTGAAGCAAAAGTTGTTGAAGTTTTTGTGTTAAAATCGATATTTTCTCTGGTGAAAGAGGTTCATGAAGAATTTGTCTAACAACGGCCGACATTATTTCAGAGTATCTTCTATAAAGGCAAAGATAACCATCCACACCTTGTAATCCTTCTTCTTGTTCAAACTTGAAAGAAAAAATATTGAATTGTTAAAATATAATTCTAGGTAATTAATCAAAGAGCTTCGTTTAGTTTCAGTAACAAAAAAAAATATCCAACCTTTGCTAAACTCTTTAGCAAAACCCTGACATCAGACATCAGCTTGTGATGAATTGTCAAATGATGGCGAAGCTGATCAACAGATTTTTTCACATCTTCTTCAGTTGCTTTCAGTGTCGAACTTTGTTCACTAACTATTAGTGTTAAGGAAGCCAGGTGCTCTGAGGAAAATCAAAAACAAATAAAGCTGTAAGAATGACAGCCTTTTAATAAAATTTTATATATTTCATTTCTATTGTAAGAAATTAGAACGATAATTCTTTTTAAGTATTTTTTTTTTAAATAAAAAGTAAATCAAATCCATTATAATTATAATTGCAAAGAAAATCTACAAAATATAATATAGGCCCTACTCTTAAATTATAAAGCAGAGGTACTTGCGGAAAATATATTTTCATAAAATTAGTTCTTTAATACAAATAAACACATTAAGAAAAATACTGTCCTAACATAGCTCTGTTACCTGACACAGCTGTAGCAGACATTTGCACCCACGCTAACGAAATTTCATCGGGAAGAGAACAAAGCATTATTAATATCTCTTGACTACTTATTGTGCCAGTGTATCTTTGCCATACCATACAACTTTTCATATGAGTTTTATTTAAAAACCTATAATATATATATATATATTTTATATATATATATATATAGTTATATATATATAATATATATATATATATATATATATATATATATTATATATATATATATATATATAATATATAATTATATATATATATATTAAAAACCCTCTCCTTAGCAGTTGTGAGTTTTATCTACCTGGGGCAAGAATTAAAACTCGATCTGGAACACATTTGGTGGCGCTGGTTTGGATAGCCGGCCTTAAAGTTCGATTTCCTGTGGTCACCCCGTGTTACACCCTGATAGGGGTTCATGGTTTTCGAAGTTAGATTATATATATATAATATATTATAATATATATATATATTTATTATTATATATTATATTAGTATATATTATATATATATATATATATATATATTATATATATATATAATATATATATATATATATATATATCCACCCACTTCTCTCCCCAAGACTGGGGGTAAGTGGCGGTGAATGCCGGAAACAGAAAGCAACAGAAGAAATGAAGCAAATCGAAGAATGCCAGAAAAAACCTTACGCGGCCCCTTATTTACCTTATTAGTGAGAACTCGTCGCAGTTCCAGAAAATCACTCTAGAGCTTACGGAACCCGCGACGGACCTCACGTATGCATTTTGTCAAATGTAGGTTTCATCCTTGCTTCCAGGTGGGTCACAAGTCACAACCATAACCTTGCTTCCGCCTACTATTTGCAACTATTCTTTTCGCCTCTGCCCAAATTCACATTCCTACTCACTCCAGGCATTTCTTTACTTTGACTCAGTCATTCTTTCTTCGGTCTTCCCATCCGGTGTTCCCAGCACTCACCACTACTTAATATAATATATAAAGCTTAACAACCGGACTATCATCCTATTCTTTTCCACAGGAACCAAACCTTCAATGTATTTTATTAATACCTATTCTTAACCACCACAATTCATTAATGGTTCAATCTCATTTTTATCAATTCTTCTCACTTTTAATATTATTACTATTTTAAGATATATATATATGTTTTATATATATACAATATATATATTGAAAATTCTTTAATATATTTTAATAAAACAATTTAATTTGCAGTATCAATGCTTGAATTATATTTTAATATTATTTATTATTTATTATATATATTTAAATTTTAAATTAAATAATATATATATATTACACTTACTTCTGCCCCCCCTTAATTGGAGGGCCACATGCTTCAGGAAGGCCGATGACCGCCACTGGGGCGGTTCCACAGGTCAGGAAGGGAGGATATAGAGAAATCGGCGCGGGGGGCGTCGAGAGCAGAGCACCCAGAAGGAGGTCGATTTGGGCTCTTCTGGACAGCGTTTCTTTCCTAGGGGAAGGTTTTGGGGGGAGGGGGTGTTTTAGTAAAATTGTTATTTAGGCGGTTTAGCAGGTATGTGTTGGTTTGTGTGTGGATATGCGAATCCATGACCTATTGAGAGGGGGAGGGGGAATTATGTTGTAAATGTTGTAATAGAATTGAGCTGGTGAAGAAGGGGGGTTTTTAGTCTTTGTCGGGGGGGGGGGGGGGTGGAGAGAATTTGGTGACACTAAGGGTGGAGATGGAATACGGCGGGTTTTTTTTGATAAAATTTGATCCCCACCACTCAGGTGTGTTGAGATGGGGAGGATGGAAGTTTCGTCATGTACAATGTTGGATTCAGGGTGGTTTTTGTGCAACCTATGATAATTCTGAGAGCTGTGTTTTGGAAAAGATTTGTAATTTATTTGTGTTTGATTTTTGAGAGTGCTGGAAACCATGCTGGAGAGGCATAGTTTAGATTGTTCTTAGGAGTTGTTTATAAGTAGTGATGACTGTGTTTTTTCTGTCGCTGAAGTTATGATGAGAAAGGGGTTCGGAGGGTGTTTAGCTTTCGGTTCGGTTGAGGAAGTGATTTGGTCGATGTGGGGGGAGAACGTCATGTGAGTGTCAATTAGGTAAGTCCCAATTTATTTTGTGGGCAAGTGTTTGTTCTCGATGGAAGGAGGTTATTGTTCATGGGTGATTAATAGGATGGAGGAGGATTGGGTGGCGAACCCGGTCAGTAAGTTAAAATGAAGCCGTAGCGACCTAGATGAGATAGGAAAAATAATTACAAACGGCCGGGCGTGGCATGCAGCACAATCCACTGTAATTCCTGTGAGCCGGGTAAATCCAAGTAATATTTTCCTTAATATAAATGATAAATAACCTTCTGGGTATATTGTGTGGCTATGTTTACGTCTGGGCGTTGGGAAATAAGACTTATGATGTCGCTCTGCGTAACGTAATAAGTTTGGTGATTTGGTGGGTTGGGGTAGGTATATATATATATATATTATATATATATTTATTATATATTATATATATAATATTATATTATATTTATATACGTATATATATATATATATATATATTTATATAATACCTATATATTATATATATATATATATAGTATATATATATATATAATAATTCTAATATATGATATCTATATATATATATTATATATATATAACCTGTGAAAGTATGTAACTATTACGACCCGCCACCGTAATAATTAATATTAACACGACAACATATAAAGTGCACTCAGCTCATAGTCTAAAACGAGGCCCCCTTATATAGGTCACAGCCTCTCACCTGGATAGACTCCACTCTAACTATAGTATTAGATTATAATATATATATATATATATATATATATATATATATTATATATGATTGACCACCATTTAGAAACGATCCTCGAGTTAATTTGCTTCAACACTGGTCATCTTCAACACAATTTTCGTAAATCGGCAAACGCTTCTGCAAGCAGAGAAGAATTGCTACTCGGCTCGAATTTGATCTACTTTCAAGAGAACTGTTTGCAGAGCCAAAGGATCAAATCCACCTCTTCAGCTGAAGTCGGTTTCCACAAGCCCTAGATAATATATAATAAATAAACCTAATGATAATGTAATAATAATAATAATAATAATAATAATTCATATAATATAAAAATATAATCATTAATTATAATAATCACAATATAAAACCCTATTTTATGTCAAATGAAATTTATTTGCAATTTCCTTTGAGGTACAGGGTGCGGCAGAACTAATTGAGCAGTTTTGGGGGTTCA
>JABUQX010009725.1:15000-42500 GCA_015478945.1 Trachelipus rathkii | reverse complement strand
GGTGGTTATATATCATTATTTTATTATATATATATTATTATATCATATACTAATATATATTATTATATATATATATATATTATTATTATATATTATATATATATATATTATAACTACTTGTCACTTGCTTTATCCCCTATGCAGGGTGTAACAGGGGGCCACGGTAATCGAACTTTAGGTCGGCTTCCAAACAGCGCACCAATTGTGTTCGCCCAGTCGAAGTTTTAATTATGCCCAGGTAGATTAAACTCACAACTTGCTACGCCGGAGGGTTTTACAAACATTTATATATATATATATATATATTATATAATATTTATATATACTATATGATAATATTATATATTATATATATATGATATATACACGATTATTATATATTATATATATATATATATATATATATATATTATAGGTTTTAAATAAAACTCAAGAAAGTTGTATGGTTATGCAAAGATACACTGGCACAATAAGTAGTCAAGAGGAGTTATTAATAATGCTTTGTTCTCTTCCCGATGAAATTTCGTTAGCGTGGGTGCAAATGTCTGCTACAGCTGTGTCAGGTAACAGAGCTATGTTAGGACAGTATTTTTCTTAATGTGTTTATTTGTATTAAAGAACTAATTTTATGAAAATATATTTTCCGCAAGTACCTCTGCTTTATAATTTAAGAGTAGGGCCTATATTATATTTTGTAGATTTTCTTTGCAATTATAATTATAAGGGATTTGATTTGCTTTTTATTTAAAAAAGAATTATCGTTCTAATTTCTTACAATTGAAATGAAATATATAAGATTTTATTAAAAGGCTGTCATTCCCTTTTTTTTTTTCGTTTCTGATTTTCCTCAGAACACCTGGCTTCCTTAACACTAATAGTAAGTGAACAAAGTTCGACACTGAAAGCAACTGAAGAAGATGTAAAAAAATCTGTTGATCAGCTTCGCCATCATTTGACAATTCATCACAAGCTGATGTCTGATGTCAGGGTTTTGCTAAAGAGTTTAGCAAAGGTTGGATATTTTTTTTTGTTACTGAAACTAAACGAAGCTCTTTGATTAATTACCTAGAATTATATTTTAACAATTCAATATTTTTTCTTTCAAGTTTGAACAAGAAGAAGGATTACAGGGTGTGGATGGTTATCTTTGCCTTTATAGAAGATACTCCGAAATAATGTCGGCCGTTGTTAGACAAATTCTTCATGAACCTCTCTCACCAGAGAAAATATCGATTTTAACACAAAAACTTCAACAGCTTTTGCTCCAATCTTGTAAGTTTATTTTTTTTTAACCTATTAAATATAGCAGGTATAGCCAACAGGTAGATCGTGATGGACTGGACGATACCGAAACAATTTTTTGTTCGATCAGGGTCGTACTCTTAATTTACAAACAAATATTTACAAAAACATTCAAATTTTAATTTTAACTGAAAACTATACTGTAAAAATTAAAAACGTAAGGGAGGATTTTAATATCAGATTCAATGACTTTAAAAAATTCAAAGATATCGTTCAGTACCTTTATTTTCCTTTTAAAAATCTGAATCATGTTTTTGGAAAAGAAATTTTATCTTTTTGATATGGAAATAGAAATAGGAAAAAAATTTCTAATGCTGCAAACTGATAGAATCTTAAAAAGTAGGGGATCGAAGACTTTTGGTAATATGATAGTCGGGAAAAGTATGCAAGTATTAAAAAAATGTGAATATTTCTATTTTTGTTTGCAATTTGGATCCTCATACTTATGTGAATTAACTTTTTCATTTTCAAAATTAACGAAAACCATACCATACCATACGCCCACACGGAATCTACCAGAGTTGTGGAATTCTAATCAAAATTTGATCAATCAAGGTTCGACATGAACCGATACACATCCTTTGAAAATGTTTGTTATAGAATGTGAGGGAAAACAGATGGTGGTGTGTTCCCGACTTTACCAGTAGTGTACATTAAAAATAAGCATGTCAGTTAGGTGTAAATCAGAGAGAATGTGACTGAGCATATTGTAGATTAACGAGTGGCATGAGCACTCAGGTGAGATGGTATGTGATATGAGTGAAAATGAACAGTGTATGTTATGTTAGTGATAGTATAAAGAGAATGATGCTGCAGGACGACGGCAGGAAAAATTCCACCCTTTTAAGAAGTGATGTTTGAGTGGAACTACCGCAGATGTATAATGCATACATCGTACATACAGAGGAGACAACTTGGTAGTGTGAAGAAATTTTAAAGGCGCCTAACTTCTTAGAAGTTTGCTTAGTGAGAGAAATAATGGAATCCTTCCAAGAAAGATCACTAGATAAAGTATCACCAAGAATATTAAGAAAAGGGGAAGACTCGAATTGTGTGCTTTCAAATGTTATAGTTGTGTGGAAGATTATGTCAATTAGATAGATAAAACAGAGTTTTTGAGGTTTGGCATGCAACCATTTATTCTGCCCCAATTAGAAATGCGAGAGATCGGAGGACAATTGTTCGAAGGACGTAATAAAATGGTGACTATCAGCAAAAGAATGGGTAATAATGAAATGAAAGTTAGAAAGTCATTTATGAAAGTATAAAAATATTGAAAGACTGTAAAGAACCTAGTGGATTACAACTGTTAAGATTTTAAGAGTTGAAAAGGATCATTTGTAACCACTGTTTTAGAGGGAGCAGAAATGAAATCAGATAGAAAATGACTGAAAGAAGAGTAGTTATCGAAAGAGGGAAGCTTAACAATCAATGCTGTGCCCCCTAAGCCCTATGTTAAGCTTTCAGTAAGGTCTAGAGTTACAGAAAAGATCTACCGAAATGTCGAAGGTCAAAGGACCAAGATTCAGGGAAGGGGGAAAAAAGGTCATGTAGATCTGTCGACCTGAAAACCGATAAGAAGAATTGATATATTTTCAAATCTTTTTTTTGTTTAGGACAAATTCGAAACTTTGGAAATAACTAAATCTGAAGCAATTAAGAGGTAGTTGGGGTGCACAAGTGGTCCCCCATTCTTTGCCACAAGTAGAATAAATCCACGCTCCTAGCAAGAAAGAAGATGAAATTTGGAAGGAAACAGTTTAACAGGATAAGATTGAACCATGGAAACAAATTTTAAGAACCACAGGAGGAATTCCATCAGGACCATACACCTTAGTGCTAAGCATAGAGTGCATGAAAAAAATATATTTAGAAAAAATTACAATGTTAATCATTAGTAAGTTGGTGGGGTGAAAGAGGAATAGCACCGGAATCTTCTAAAGTAGAATTAGAGGCAAAGGTTTGAGGGAAAAGTAGAGCTTTAGCAGAAAGTAAAACTGTAATTGTGTCTCATCAGAAGAAACTAGGAGTGAAAGTGGAAGAAGCAAACTTAGTGATGATATTTTTTGCAAAATGTCATAAAGATCATTACATTTTCTGTTGAGAAGAGGGTTTTAGTGTAAGGTAGTATATAATGTTTCTGGATTTTGAAGATGACAGTAATTCTTGAAGGTAGTGTTCCTTTGGTGAATAGCACGAGAACAAGTAGAATTAAACCAAGGATTATTAGTTTAAGGGAAAAGAATATAGAAGGTACGACTCGATGCTAGAGAAAATCACCTCCGTTATGCCTTTTGGACACTCCGAGAACTCCTCTCGCATACCCAGTAAAGATTCTGATGGAAATCAAAGAGGTACGAAGTCCTCCGACCAGTTAGGAGCACTGAAGGTACAAGAACGTTTTTTCGTCAGCAAAGGATTTCTTATAGATTTGAATAAATAGAACAGGATACAGAGATTAGAAGGTAATTGTGGAAACCCAGAGGCGAAAAAAAAAATTAACAAAGAGAAAGATTTAAAGTTATTTCTCTAGTATATTGCGTTCATCCCCAAAACGATCAAGGGATAAACAGGGTATAAGTTATCCTTTTTAACACATGTATATAATTTTTCTAAATAAATTTCTACTATTAGTAAGATAAAAGTCTTTCATATTTTATTTCTACCCTCCTCCGGTCCATAGATTAGCTCAAGTGGCTCGAGTGTTAAATTTCCGAATTTGATAGGGCAGCTCGGGACTAAATTTGTATGTAAAATTTGATCGCAACAGCAAACAAGTTGACCACCCCTGAAATATAACATTTTAGTTATTAGTTAACTTTTTTTTTTTTAATTTAGATGTGATTTATGATAAGTTGGTGGAATTTGGAAGTCAGTGTTTGGAAGAAGAGCAGTGTAGCAATTCTGGAAATAACGCAAAATTAGAAGCAAAATTGGCTTCAATATCAATAAAAGACAACAACACACTCTTTTCTTCACCGCGGAAGGTGACCTTACAAGAAGTGTCTTCTGCAGCCCAGAGGAACAAACGACATCCTGTCACTGGTAAAGGTAGGTTGGCATGTATCTTTTATTTTCAATTTTCATTAAATTGAACTCAAATTCGCTTCCAAGATGAATAACAATTTTATTTAATTTTAAAAGTAGGAAAAATTAAATTCCTTAAAATAAAGTATATTAATTACTAATATTTCGTTAATCGCAGGTTTGTTGATGTAGTTCATTTAATATTTAAAAAGGAAAATATAAAAACAACTTGGAAAATACTTGTATTAATACAGTACATATATAACAACAAAATTTACAAAAAACATTAAAAACAAAATTGACTTTTAAACCTTCTTTGACAGTTATTCAAGAGCATAACCAGTACGCCTTGAATGTTTGGCAAAGAGTTAAATTAAAATTGGAGGGAAAAGATACAGATTCATCGAAGGTGATATCAGTGAGTGAACAGGTAAGAAACGCATTTGCACTTTTTTTTTTTTTTTTAATTTCTATTAAAATTGTAATTGTTTAAATTCCTAAAACATTTGTCTTTTTGCAGGTCAACCACACAATCAAAGAAGCATGCGACATCAATAACCTTGCAACCCTGTATGAAGGCTGGACACCATGGGTTTAATAATTTTATGACTGTGATAAGCTTTAAAATAGAAAATATTAACTGTATATTCTTTTTTTATATTATTTAGTTTCACCTACCCCCTTCCCTCAGTTTTACCTTAAATGAAATGAAATAAATATAGATATTCTTAAAAACATCAAGTTTTTCTGACTTTCACTCTTTTCCTAACATTAACAGGCTCTATATAAGCAGTATCACCTGGAATTTGTGGCTGTGAAATTACTTTATTGGAGGACTTGTCATTGTTGTTTGGTATTTTGCTATAATAAGCCTCAATAGCTTGTAATACGAATGGCTGCACTTTATTATAATTAAGGATTGTAAATACAACAAAAACGAAGAACAGAAGCCCAAAAACGGTACTGCGGCTGATTTCTGCATCAACCATTTTTAAATTTGGTTTGAAAGGAATAGTCATATGGATAAAACTAGAATTTGCAACAAAAGATACTTGCTTTATGGAATACTCATAATGATTTTGAGAAAGTGAAGATACCAACTGGATGCTATACGTTCTATTATCCATTATCATTGGTGGAAGCATGAAAAATGGATGATTTCCAATGGAAATTGAGTGAACGGGAGAATCCAATGAGTCGTCTCTTATATCTCTTCTAATTTATTTTGTTTTTAGTACCGTATTTAGATTTAAGATATAAAAAAGTCATATATGCAATTTAGTGGATTTTGTACTTTGCCACTATTGGGAATAATTGACAGAATTCACTAAACACCAAAAAGCAATGAGAACACTTCTGTCTTAAGAGCGGTCCTAATTTGTCGTGTTTGTTAAAATCAAATTACTAATCAAAAATTGTAAGGGGTTTTTGGGGTTAGGAGGGTAAATTGTAATTTTTCCTATTCTCAACCTTTATATCAACCTACCTCTTTCTCTTCCTTATGCTCACCTATCAATTTACCCTTAATAGTTAGTTAGTTAATTTATAAAGCCATAAGGCTGAGTTATCTAAAAAGCTACTAGAACTTCCTCAAGGACAAAAAGTTTTTGAATAACCAACAAACTCAAGGTAAGGGACCTATGTAGTTACACAATTGTAACATATATATTAACTTTTTTTAGTTCTAATAACATTCAAAGACTATTTTGTGTTATTTAATCTGCTTTAGATTAAATTTTTCATCTATTGTGTAATCTATGTAGGCAGTGGCGTAAATAAGGTCAGTTGCGCCCCCCGCGACTTATTTTGTGCGCCCCTTTAGTCATGGGACGGGTGGATAGAGTTTTTGGAACTTGATTGACAAAAAAAGTTTTCTTGTTCATATCAAAGAAAAATCAGCATCAGCATTACAAAAAAAACACGAGTGTATTCCAATGAAAAAAGGTTTTATATATATATATAAAGAGATGCGCATTTTTAAAAACACTTTTACATTACTGTTATTTGGTAAAAGTAAAGCAAAAACTTACTAATAAACCAATACAACATTTGTCATTACTTTTTAACTTTGACATTAATATTGCTAAATGCAAAGAAAATACCCCTTCGTCTCTTTTGCATCGCAAATGTTCGCCTAACTTCTCCAAGTCACCAAGTGCGTGAACAGCCACGATCATACTCTATGCTAAAGTACAGCCAATTTCACTTAACCTTACGTCCGGTCATGGTATTTCTCAAATACTTTTTATTAGATTTCTTAATTATTTTGAAATAAACGATCTCTTGGCAAATGAAGACAATTACACTGGGCAGTATCAGAAACATTATAAAAGATGTCCCACGTCGGGATCTAACAAGAAACATACTATTAGTTCAATCAACACATATTCTGGCCGCTTGTATTCATCTTTTTCATTTTCGATCTTTCATCTTAATTTCACTAATGCACACCTTACACTAACATATCCTGAAGCAGGACAATTTTTCCGTACCTAAGAATTGGTCAACAGTCTCGGACTTCATAATTTTTGTACAATACATTAGTCAAGCCAGACTCCATGAGCTTCTTTAATCATTTTTTAAGTTCTCTTGTAAGCGGACTGTAGGGCTCAAGCGAACATCTCGTTTTCACTTCCTATACTAGACTGAGACCTCCGATTCCCTTTGCCTAAATTAAGTATACCATCAATGCTCTCCTGATAAAAACCCTCACACTGAAATTGTGCAAAGGATCAATGAAGTACAAACATCTTTAGAACGCTCTCAAAAGAGCTTGTCACTATAGCTTTTGCGTTTAGATAAGACAATGAAAGTCTCAATTTGCCAGCTTCTTTTAATTTCCCTGGGCCTCTTCCACTAGCCTGTAAAACTCTCCCCGCAACTGGTTTAGTTTGGTGACCCACCTTTCTAAAAGAGTGGAAGCCATATCCAGGGATATGTCTGTTTGGAGTGTTTTAAGAAGTAGACTGTTAATCTACTTTCCAAAATTTGCACTTCTGAAACACAGCATATAAAACATGACAAGTGAACAACAGTAGACATTTGTCTTACTTAACTTGCTGTAGCCTCAAACTCTCAGAGCTCTTTGTTGAGTTAAGGTAATTTTGATAAACAGTTCAAAAATATAAATGAAATTAACTTTAGCTGCAACAAGCAATCGGACCTCGAAGACCATCTAGTTGGCAACAGTCTTTTAACAGTTTTAGGTTATGAACGCATGCTGGTTTCTGAGAAACTTCTTCAGTGATGCATTATTGGAAGACTGACTGAAACTACCCCATAATAATCCTCAAGTAAATACATCATAAAACCACAATCCAATTTATGTAATCTCCCTTTAAGAATATTCAGACTAAGTTAGGTTGTGAACTTTTTATGCACAAAAATAACAAACACCACAAACACACCACACACACACACACACCACCACACACCACACACACACACACACCACACACACCACTACACCACACACACACACACAATCACAACCAACCACAACACACAACAATCATCCCATAACTATATAGATATAATTAATACATATATAAATCTATATATAACTATATATAACTATAAATAATAATATCATATATCACTAACTAAATACTATATATATATATATATACAACAAACATATATATATATAATACAAAGATAAAATTAGACATACCGATCCATATATATATATACAACAATCATATACCAATAATATTAATACATACTAAGAGAGAGCTTTCATTATGAAGTTTTCATCGAAAAAAAGTGCTCATCCTCTCTTTGCCCCTAGTGCGCCACTCTACGTCTTGCGCCCCCACACGCGGGGCTTTGACGGGCGTTATTACGCCACTGTAATGTAGCGTCTTAACGCAACGGGAATTTGTATGCAACTTATCTTGCAATCACTACGTGGCGCATACGACCTAAACGAGATAGAATTCGCACCACCATTTAATCAATCAAGCTATCTCGAATGCTCTATAGCAAGCTTTCGATATCCGAGACACCCCCAAGGAAATCAAAATAGTAATATCGAAAATTAGAGGTTAATCTCTGACCAATCGAATGAAAAATATTAGGTACGTACAAGAAAAGCCACATGGGCCTATCGAGACTCAGCCTATTCGAGAGCGTCTTTAACTGTCCTAAAACGATGCTTAAAGTTAGTCCCTAGTGTTTAATTACAAATTATTGGTAATGAGAGCATCTAGATAAGCAATAGAGCTAATCATAATGCTTATTTAACCATTCACTTACAGGGATTTCCTAAAAAAACATCAAACTACAACAATAGGGCCACTAGTAAGATATTTAGCGAAACAACATTTTTCCAGTTAAATCCCCAGAATAATATTTTTTTTTTTCAACTTCTATTTATTCTATTTTTGTGATTTGCAACTTTTCAAAATTTCAAAATCACACCATTTAATTTATTAGTGGTAGGCCGTATCTCATTTTTCCTCAAAAAATACTCGCAACTCTCACAAATGTGAGGCATTCTACGGCCTTGCTAAGTTTATAATCTTCAACTTGAAGTAGAAATTTTATTTCTTTATATTTTTTTTTTTACATTTTTTTTTTTTTTTTTATTTTTTAATTTTGTCTACAATACGAACTTTTCAAAAATAATTCACAAAATCGAAACTACCATTCAGAGCACTCGGTAGAGTAAGGCTATCTTACTACATTATTTCTCTTCTTCAAGGTGTTTCATTTGTCTTGGGTCATTCTAGCCAAATTACAGCGAAATGTCTGACCCCAGAGATACAAGCCCTTCTATGAAAAGTTAATATAAAACACAATTTATTCACTATCCACGATCAAGCTCAACATACTGTAGATCATTGTCCTGGACTCTGGAGGAGCAACTTTCTTTCAGTGAAAGCTTTTGCAATAAAAAGAAGTCATATTACTACTCTTTGTAAGCAAAGGAAAAGTTCCACTCTCACAAATGTATGTCTTAGTTTTAGCCAAAGTACCAACAATTTATATTTGTTGCCATCAATTACTATAAGGGTTGGTAGAGGTAAAGTTTCAGCTTCAGTTCGATGCCTAGTCGACTGTGGCTCACAGAGGTCCTACCTTTCTAAAGAGTGCTTGACAATCATACTCTGTAAGAGAATCCAATCAAAGGCACTCAACTACGATATAAAAACTATTAGGTGTTACCACCTGCAGTTTGAAAGAGACTGTTCTTGGTGTATATATGGACCAGTCTTGTTTCACCCTTCCTCTTTTGGTTGATGAGGATCTTCAATTAGGTTATGAGATTAAGTTGTAGATCAGGCTCTAATTAATTTAAAAAATAAATTTTATAAATTGGCTGATTCTGGCTATAAAGAGTCTAATAACTCATTTTTTTATTTGGATGCCCTAATAGGCAATGATTTAATAGAATATTTCCCTCAACTAGAATTGATTAAATGTATGAGTGGATCTGCTTTTTAGTTAAGAGATGGTTCTATTATTCCATTCATAATATTACTAATTTTATATACAATAGACAAATAGAGAGTTTCAATCCATCGTCATAGTTCAAAATCAAAATTCACATTCATGTTTCACAATCAAAATAATTTGCAGGTTAACCATACTTTGGTATCATTTAATTTTCTTCTTATTTAATCCTTTAAGCACATCCTAAGTAATTCAGAGGTAGAGCAAGGTTTAGAAAAATGTTCAATTGGAGTCCTTAGGTATTGAAGGTATGCATAATAATAAATCTGAAGATGTTTGAAAACATATTGAAAAATTCAAGGTGGTACTAGAGTTCAAAGGACGAAATATCATATAGCACCTTTCCATGGATTGAAGATAAACTTCCCTTGTTGCCATCAACTATAACATTGCTCTTGCAGTCCTTAAATAGAGTCCATGAAAATTTAGAAAGAAAAGATTTAGTTTAAAGCCTATGATGATTGTCTCATCAAAAATTAGCTGATGGTATTATTTCCAAAACCTATTCCGATTCCTTTGAAGTAAAAAATCTAATTTGGTTCCTCCAGAACCTGTTTCAAAACTGATGAACAAGTATCAACAAGGTCAGGCCTGTGTGTTAAACTGTTCTCTTAAAACTAACTCTTTACCATCTCTAAATGAGTTAGCCTATACTGAACCAGATCTTATGTCTTCCTTATTAGGACATTTATTCCGGTTCAGATCAAATCAGTTTGTTATGCTAGCTGATATAAAGCAAGCCTTCCTTCAGATTAAGTTAAAATCTATCGAAGACCGCAATCGCTTTTGCTTTTCTTGGAAAAGTATGGTCAATTAAAGGCTTTTCGATACTCAACCATTGTTTTGGTTTCACATCCTCACCTTCATCCTCCATTATATCATCAAGCATCATGCTCAGTCTTATAAGGATGATTTGCATATACTCAGATTCTATTGAACAATTTTTTTGGTAGATAATTTAATTATTTGGCAATGATCCACAATATTTGAAGGAACTTTATCATGAATGCAACAAAGAATGAAAGATGGTAGTTTCATCTTAGAAGTTGGGACTCTAATAATGCATCAATTAAGAGCTGTTATGGAAGACGAGGGTAGAATAGTTCAACCATCAGGAATCAGAAGATAAGTTTCTTCTTGGATATCTTTACAATCCTCTTACAGATAAGTTAAAAATAGCAAAATTTTCAATTAATGCTGATGCAAATAGCAAAAGATCTGTTGTTATCAGCTGTGTCCCAAGGTTTTGATCCTTTAAATATCTTTTAACCTGTAACTTTAAGAGGTCCGTTATTAATTAGGAAATTATGACAATTAGGTCTCAATTGGGATGAAAAGGTCCTGCCGATGTTTAGCTTTCCAAATCTTATGAGTTCAGATTTAAATAAATTACATAATATTGAAATTGTAAAAGGTGTGCTTTCTCACTTCTCCCTCAAACTCTTATTCGTTTTTGGTGGATGCTTCAGCATCTGTTATGGTTTTTGACGTTTTAATAGCTATAAGGTCAAGGTTTTTAACAGTTTAATATTTTCAAAGGCCAAGGTGCCCCTCAAATCTAGAACTTTGCTCTCTTTAGAGTTGCTATCTGTGTTTTATTTTTTAAGTGTATCAAATCAATATTACCAGCATTTCCTAATGTCAGTTCAAAGGCATCAAACGGGTTTGTAGATGTCCAAATTGTCCTTTCATGGCTCCTTCTGAAAGGCAAAAATAAAAATATTTTTGTACATATAGACTCAAAGAATTTATCAAATCAAAAATCACGTTGAACAAGAGTATAAGTATCCATTTCTTATGCTAACATCAATACTGCTGAAAACCCAGCAAATCTGGTTTACCAGAGGTGTTATAACCTCTACTTTTCTTTCAAAAATCTGCCATTTTCCTTAAATTTATTCTTGAATTCTTCTAGATCAATCTCAATGGCTATTAGTAAACTTAAATGTTTGTGCGAGGCCAATAAGGAAAAAGTCTTTGTTACACATCTGTGGTAGCTACTCAGTCTTTATTACCATTTAAAGATTACTCAAGTTGCATAAGCTTTATAAGGTAATTTCAAAAATATTCAAATTCATTAAGCAGGAGGGCTGGATGAAGATTGTGACTCAGAACAGCCCAAACTCTATTGTTGAAGAATAATGCAACAGCATTGATTTTTCTAAGGAAATATATTTCTCAAAATCCTAAAAGGATGAAATTCCACTGCTGGTCATTCAACTTAACTTATTCATAGATGATAAAAGGCCTCATCCGATCCAAAGGGAGAATTGCCAAGACCCTTTTATATAATGAAGATGTGATAAATCCAATTCTTCTTCGGCAAGGATCATCATCTCACTAAATTAACAATAAGAGACTTTCATTCTAGGTCAACACTTAGGTGTTCAAGCCACTATCATTTCATCAGATCTTAATGGCTTCTGGATTACCAAGGCCAGCAGGCTGCAAAGAATGTTTTGTCAGACTATATAGTTTGCAAAAATTTAACAGTATACCCTTTAAATATCCAAAATGACTAATCTTCCCATCATAGAGTTAATTTTGTGCGTCCCTTTGAGCTACAGGCGTGCGATCTTTTATTCAAAGGATTCTGTGAAAACGATCTATGATCAAGAACTCTTCACAATGCGTTTACTATAATATTACGGACAGATGCCTTAACACTCACGCGCTAGCTATTATGTTGATGTCTCCAGATATGTCACTGAATCCTTTTACTTTCATTCAACGTTTCACAAATATATATGGCATACCATCCAATTTGTACTAAGATAATGCCAGGAATTTCAAACAAGGTGGAAGTATACTGTTAGAATCTTTGTTATCAGATATGTTCTCCGAACATATGCGTATCAATAACATCAAACATTACAAGATTCCAATCTATTCCAGTTGGGTGGGATCAATTTTGGGAGAGAATGATACGAACAGTTAAGGGATGTCTCTATAAAAATATAGGTAAAGCAACCTTAACCTACTTTCAACTGTTAACGAATATTTCAAATATAACCAATGTTATCAATTCAAGACCTTTAACCTATAGTTCATCAGATAATGATTTGGAAATTATTGCTCCAAATTCCTTTAGCCCTATGGCAATTCAAACCTCATATTTCATGAAGTTTCCACCCCCAAATGGAAAAACTTCCTCCTTCACAACAAGATCTAGCCCATAACTCTAACTGCTCAAGAAAGAGTTTTAGAGAGCCTTTCAGGAAATTATGGTATGAGTCCTATCATTAAATTTGCGCCAGACAAGTTGAAATCTCTTTCAGCAGAGTGGACCAACAGAATTAAGGTTGGAGATATAGTTTGATTCAGACACCTAACAAGCCTAGAACCCTTCTGGCTTTTGGGCAGAGTTCTGGAAGTCATTGTTGGTGATGACAATAAGATCAGGAGTGTGTTATTGAAAAGGGAAGATGGACAAACCTGTCATCATTATATTTGTCATCTCTACGACTCTATCCATTGGAGTTATCTATTACCCACTCTGTCTCCAGTGGATAAAACTAATGCTGAAGCAAGCAGTGATCTCTCCAATTCCAGATGGTCAAAACAATGAAAATACAGACAAGTTGATCCCTCAAATTCAGTTATTCAAAGTAATAGTGTACTTGCTATTGTAGATGTACAACCTCCACTTCAGGATAAATTCACCTCAACTTGACTCTCAACAGAATCAAAACTTCTCAGCTCAATTCAGTCAAGAAAGCCCTCTTAGACAGGCTGCTGTCAAGTGTCAAGAATTCCTTCACAGGAATTTATCTTAGTTGTCAAAAATTTTAATTCTTTTAATTTGCAATGGTTTTCATTGCAACTCTTCTAGTGGGAGGATATAAAACTATATATGCTTCCACATCTGTATTTTTTGGAATGATTTTTTCCTCAAAAATTAAAAGATTATTAAAATTTTCGCTCATTTCTCTTCTAATTTATTTATTTTAGTACCGTATTTAGATGTAGATATAAAAAGTTATATATGCAAAATTTCGGGATTTTGTATTTTTTTCTTTTGCCCAATTATGGGATAATTAACAAGATTCACTAACAAACACCAAACACAATCAGAGCATTCTTTATCTAAGAGCGTCCCTAATTGTCGTGTTTGTTAAAAATTCATAATCAACAATGTAAAGTGTTAGGAGGCTAACTTTGTAATTTTTCCTTCTCAACCCTTATCAACGTACCTAATTCCTCTTTACATTATGCTTACCTATCAATTTACCCTAATAAGTAGTTAGTTATATTTTAAAAATGAAAGTAGAAGGCGAGAAAGTTAAGGAAAAACAGAAATTCTGATGGACCGAAAAGACTTCCCTTCGCTAACCTTTCCAAGTAGAGAACTTATGTAGTTACACAATGTACCATATATATTATTTTTTTAGTTCTATTAGTTTTTTGCAATTGTAAATATCTTTCTTCATTTGTAAAAAATAGGAGATGGGTACTGAATTAATTCAGAATCGAAAAAGGAGCCTAATAGGTTGTAGGTGGAAATTCGAAATGTCAGACCATAATCTAAAAATTAACTTGAGAAATGATAAAAGAGTCCGTATCGATAATATTTGTTTGAGGTTCGTTTTAGCCATCTTCTGGAGCTTTTCTGATTTGGATTTCTTTTTAGCATTATTGTCGTTTCTTCTTTTTCTTCAATTTTGGTTGTTTTCTTTTGGGGACAAACTTTTTCTTGCTTGGGATGAAGGAGTTAGTAAGATAGGGTGTAAGTATTCCAACTTTATTCGTTGTTTTGGCATGTACAAGAGCAAGTTACTAGAGGTGACTTTTGATGAATTATCAAAAGTTATCAGCGCCTTTTGAAAACTCATCAACATTTCACCAGTAACTTCTTATTTTGAGAGGGAAATGATTATTGATATCGTACCTCAATATTATTAACTCCTCATCCTCAACCAAGAAAAGTTTGTCTCCAAAAGAAAACAACCAAAATGAAGAAAAAGAAGAAACGACAATAATGCTAAAAAGAAATCCAAATAGAAAATCCAAGATGGCTTAAAACGAACTCAACAAATATTATCGATCCGGCTTTTTATCATTCCAATAATTTTGGATTATGGTCTGAACATTTTGAATTCCACTACGAACCTTTAGGCTCCTTTTCGAATTCTGAATAATTCAGTACCATCTCCTATTTTTTTTTTACAAATGAAGAATTTAAAATTGCAAAAAACTAAACTGGTATCCTTCAACTTTCTCAATCCCCCTGGTCATCACCACTTCATCTCGTTTCAAAATTACTCCGGGTGAGTGACACCAATGTGGTGACTGTAAAACTTTAAATCCTATACCAAACCAGAATCGCAACAAGTTCTTTTTCAAGATTTCCATAAGTTTGTCTCATCCAAGTGTCAGAGCTTCTCTTCGAATGAAGACGCGCAATTTTGACCTAATAGGAATCAATATATTCACGTATGGACTTAATCTTCTCACCAATGTCAAAATTCCACGCTTCATCGTCAAGTGACATTCTCATGACAACTTGTGTGCGATATCTCTAATATTTTATATAACATTTGTATTTTCGTGCATTCAAATGTTTGTATGTTTGCTTATATCTAACGGATATAATCAAATATGCGTGTATTTGAATGTACCTTTCGTTGCATAATATTTGGAATTTTGTTTATATGCAGGTGCGGCAGAACCAATTTAGCAATTTTGAAGAGTTATAAAAATGTAATGGGAGTACATAGAGATGACATGTTATTATACTCGAGGTTGGTAGTTCTTACCATTTTTAATCCTTAAGTTCTGAAAATAATGTCCTCAAGATATATGTGTTTCCTATCTGAAGTGACTCTCCTACATTTTATACTACATAAACTCCAAAATAAAGCACATTCTCTTGTCTTCTTTTATTTTAAATCATTATCCTTGTCTGTTTTAATGTTCTAATGTTTTAATGTTTTTCCTCTAATTCTCAAGATACTTCAACAAGAAAGACCCCCACCTACGGCGAAGACACTTTTTTGATACTTCGGTGCTGCTAACTGGAGGGACTTGAGGTAATACTTCTTTGGTTTTCAATGGAATGATTTTAATAATTCTTTTGATTTCTCTTGGAAGAATTTCGGTTTCAGTGGGAGGGAGAAACAAAAGGAGGGAAAGAGGAAGAAACAAGAGGAGGGAAAGAGGAAGATCCCTTGGAGTGTACGAAACGTATAGTTGAGGTGGTTTCCTTTGGTATGGAGGCGTACATTCCATATTTTTTCTTTTCAGCTAAAACTAATAAACTATGGTTTAATTCTGCTTGTTGCTCTTGCTATTCGCCACGGGGACGGTGTCTTCAGGAATTACAGTTGTTTTCAAACCCCAGAAACTTCTGTAAATTATATTTCTTTCCGGAATTGTGCAAAATATGTTCTTTTCGACACTAAAAACTTTTTCTCTGTAGAAAATGCAATCTTTCTGGATTTTCTTCTTCACGCTTCATCTGACATTTTTCTGAAATGAAAATGCTAACTCTAACTTTGCTTCTCCCTGTTTTTCTCTTTTAGTATCTTCCTATGGCACAGCTGACGTTTTGCCTTCCACTACAGCTGAACTCCTCACTCAAACATCTGCCTCTAATTTAACTTATTGCAATTCCGGAGCTATTCTTCCTTCTCAGCCTATATCAAATTAAATTATGCCTAGTATTGCAATTTCTTCTATATATGCTATTTCTACTCTCTCCGAGCTTATCACTAAAAAGGCTTATGTTTCTTATGGTATCCCTCTTATGGTTCTCAAAATTTGGGGTTCCGAGCTTGTGTCCTGCTTTCGTAAACTATTTATCTATTCATGATCAACTCCAACTTTCTTCTCACTGGAAGCGTGCCTTCATTCAGCCTGTTCCGAAGAAGAGGAACCCCTCTTAACCATCTATCTAACTAACTATCGTCCTATTGTTTTAGCCACTGTACTTTCCAAAGTCACCTTTAATGAGAAGATAGAGAAATATATTTATTCTTCTAATCTTATCTCTGACTGTCAATGTGATTTCTGCAAAGAACACTCTACCAGTTCAATATTCTTTCTCTCTGATTAATTATTATTGGTCCTCTGCTCTTAAGCATTTCTGTGAATCCTTTGCTGTGGCACTAGACATATCGCAATTTTTCGATGAAGTCCTGAAAAGGCTTTGATATTCGGCATATATCCTTCTATCTGTGACCTTCTCTCTTATTTTCTTTACGGCCGTTTTATGGCAGCTGTTGTAGATTCTTATCAGATGAAAATTAATAATAAAATGGATAAACATCTATCTTTGAATATTTACCACAAACTCGAGATGGTCTTGGTTAAGTGAGTGCTCTTGTAATTGAATCTGATATCATTACATCTCTCATGCAAATTCAAAAGGAAATTCTGAAGAACTTCAATATTTTCCCATAAAACATCAACTTTCATCATCCGGGAAAAGGGAGGGAAGCAGCAGCTTACAATTCCAGCACACCACCCGAAAAAAAAATCTTGCTTCATAATTGCGCCAGTATGTGGAGTCGCCTTAAGCTTCAATTTATAAATAAGGAGTAAACCTATATAATTACTACAAAAATAAATACTTCATTTTCTCATTAAAGACATATTTTGGAAGTTATTGAATCACAAAGTTTCTAACTATAATGAATATTTTTTTTTGTTTTTGAAAAAGGTATGTTTTATAATTTCTATATTTTCTGTAATTTCTGGAACATCAGATATGACTCAAGGAAAACTTGTCGGACATTTTACGTTTCATCTCCTCATTGATATATTTGTTAAAAATGATTTTAATTGGATTTTTAATGGCTCATATAAGTTTAAATTATATTTTAAATTTTAGCAAAATTTTTTAAAAAATTGGTAGATTTAAATTTTTTCCAAACATTTCCCCTTAATTTAATGTAGCCTAACCTAACCTAACTAACCTGACCTATAACTTATCATAACCCAATCAAACCTACCGAAAAAATGCTAAATCTAGGAGGAAAATGTTAAAAAAGGCTAAATCTAGCATTTTAAATAATTTTTAATTAAAATTAATTATGCAACGTTACCTCATTATTACGTCATCAATGTGGTTATTATGTATCAGTTTGTCAGCGTCATTACATAGCATTACATCACCTGTATCATGGCGAAACATTTTGTCTACTATTTTGCACGATACATCCTCATGCTACCTAAGATGTTACCGCTACTTATATTTCTTTTCCTTTTTTTTTTATTTCGTTTTCCATTTAAGGGTTAACTGAGAAAGTTTTTATTACATTTTGCATGATATGACTTGTTAAAAATTATTTCCATGTATTTATTTATATTTGTGCTACACACGGAAGTTTTCTATGTTTGTTTTCAAAATGAGACTTAAGCTTTATCATTACGTAACATGTGTTATTAGTTATTTCTATCCAGATTCCTGATCAGCAAAAATAGAATGGGAAAGATTAAGGAGAAAGAGAGAGGCAAATCGATAATCAAGAGAAGGAGCAACTTTTAAATGAGTAGAAAAATGGAGTGTCGAGTCATCAACATATGAATGGATAGAGTTAGATGAGCAGGTAAGAAGGTAATTAATAAAATGTAGGAAAAGAGTAGAAGATAAGAACACCTCTATTGATAGAGAAGAAAGAAAAGGTAGCCCCTCGTCAACGACTGACATAGACAGACATAAGAAAGAAAAGAGATGGAGGAAACCCAAAAGAGAAGTGCTTGGAGGGCAGCGGCACAAACCATAATCGGTCAAAGGTTTTGGGTACTTCAAGCGCCTTCAAGCAAAATTCTCCGTAGTCTCTAATGACAGAAGACCCATTTGGGAAATATAGGAGATAGGAAATATCACCAGTTCATCTCGTACGTCTAAAGTTATACTAATTTTAGAAAAGAAGAGAATGAAATTCCAGATTATCCAAGAAAGATCTAAATAAGTGAGAGCTATAGAACGTTAGTTAGAGGGTTCCGATCGGCTATCCTTCTTCGGAATAGGCTGGACATACACATGCTTCTTCCATCACTGAGGGAAAGTACTAGTATGAGGCATAGAGTATAGTTGAACGAGGAAAGGCGCCAGCTCAGAGGCACACTCCCTCAAAAATTCGGACAATTTTGCCTTCTTACCAATCGTAGATTTCAGAAGCCCAATATGCCCTATCATCCTATCAAAGTATTCGGAAGAAAAGTACACCTGTATGAATGGTAGGGAGAAATAAAACAGTGTCGAAGGTTGAATAAATAGATTAAATCATTTACAATTTTATTAAAGAAAAAAAATTCTTTGTTATTCAGCAAATTTATTAATAATCTTAATATATTATATATTATTATATATTATATATATATAATGTAATATATATATATAATTATATAATATATATAATATATATTATATATATATATATAATATATATATATATAATATATATATATATATATAATATATAGTAATTTTTTATTCATTACAATAATAATAATAATAATAATAATAATAAAAATAATCAAGAAAACAAATATAGTTTTAAAAATAATAATAATAATAATAATAATAATAATATCACACATCGACTAACCAACTTTGTACAAAATATAAAAAAAATTATCAGTGATATGTAATGGGATACATTCCATGAATTAGGGAAAACACATTGCTATATAAATGTGTGGATGACATGACACAAGCTAACGCTTTATGTGCGAATACAGGGAATTTTAAGACTCAAAATTGCAATATATTAGATAAAACTACTCTCGTTACTTTTTCATTTTTGAACAATTGCAATTAATGTGATCTAAAAAACAAAAGGAGAAAGAGATTTTTCTTTTCTGCATTGTGATATTGGCAAATACTGAAAGGAAACTTAAGTTCTTGTCAATGTCAGTTTTGGTCAGGTTGCATGTTAATTAATGGGGGGGGGGGAAGGTGTTGGGAGTTCATGGAATTCAGGATTCATTCTGTCACACGACTTGGTGATCCAGCTTGATATGAAAATCTGAAGATATTAAAATAAACAAAGCATTACAACCTCAGATTTACAAGGGCTGTTAAAATTTTTATTTTATTAATGTAACTTTATTCTCATTTTTGAAATATCAAGAAATACTATTACTTAAATTAAAATGTCATTGTATGATACCAGTTATTAAAAAAAGGCATCTTAACCTCTAATATATCATTTCAAATACATTTCTGCCTACCTGGATTGAAGACTGCTGATGGAAAGGTTTCTGAAAACAAACGTTCATAGAGTTTGAGCGTCTGAAACAATGCAATAATAGGTTATATTATTATCTCAGGATTCCAACAACAAATTAAGAAAAACCTTATATGATAACTATTTCTATGGCAAACATATATAATTCAAAAGGAAAATGCATTTAAAAATAAAATAAAATAAAATTAACTTAAAAACAATAATAGCAAAAAAATTATTTTACCTTTTTATCGCTTCAAGAGGTCACTGAATCGATTCTCTAGGTAGTAATTTTTTCCTGATTTTGCTATACAAGACTTATTCTCATAAACTGGCACTGAGAGAAACATAACTGGGTCCTTCATCCAGAAACATTGTTCACAGATGCTTGAGAGACTCATCGTAGAGTACATGACACTATTGAAACAGATCAGAGTTTTGAAAGGGACCCAACCCCATGCCACAGACGAATCTAGATCTATACTCAGCATAAGGTAAATTGGACTTCTTGAATCGTTGACATTCTCAACAAAATAACCCCTGCAATGTCCTGATATATATATATATATATATATATAATATATATATATATATATATATATATATATATAATATATATATAGTATATATATATATATATATATATATATATATATATATAATATATATATATATAATATATAATATATAAATACCACTATAGATAATATTTAATATATATATTATATAATATATATATATTATAATATATATATATATATAATAATATATTTATATATGTAACAATATTAATAATAATAATAATAATAATAATATATAATTTTTTGTGTTTCCTGTTCTTTAGGGTCTGCTTGGTTTTGGTTTGAAGTTTGAAGAGTGAAAAAGATGGTGAAATGGTGTCTATTCAATGAAGAAGAAAATGAAGACGCATGAAGTTTTTTTTTAGACCCGTAGCGTACAATTACAAATGTATAAGCACTAAAATATTATGGGTATTGTGTTTAATAAGTAATTATTGAAAAGGGTAACTTGGTTTATTGGAACCGGTAAAGGGAAAGGAAAAGTGTTTGAGTTTGTAAATGAAAACGGATTTGGATTACGGTTTAAACGGATTGGTTTACACAAAGGAACAAAGCCCGCCCCTCAAGAACTCTTGGGAATTGGGCTCATTAAACTGTAAATATATCATCTCTAAATGTATAAACTTTTGTAAACATAGTTACTCATATTGTAACTAGAAGAAAAAGGATCTTTATTTTTTGCAAGAGGAATTAAGTTGTTGACGTTGACATTATCAGGAACTCTGGGATAATTCTACTAGAGGGCGAGTGTATCTGTTGTCTGTTGTGTAGTTGGTAGAGCTGCTCTTTGTTACCATTGGATTTATTTTCAGTGGTAGCAGAGCGTAGTTCCAAGAGAACGTGCCTCTGGGGATTGGAGGGTGGTAGGTGGTAGGTGGTATTGTGGTGTTGTTTTTTTTTTTTTTAGTTGTTAGTCATGGGGAAGGAGGATGCAAGTGGAAGTGGTAAGAAGGGTGTCGTGATTGAGAGAAGTGTTCGTCGTGGGTGTCCTGGGTTTGCGGGTGAAATGAATACGGAAGAGTGTGAAATATGGAAAGATCAGGTTAAGGTATGGTATGAGGTGTATTGTGAGGAATATGAGAAACCGGCTGGTGAACTTTTGTTAAGTTTAGGTGCAAAGGCGTTTGAATGTGTAAGTAAGTTAGACTGGAAGTCGTTGGGAAAGAAAGAGGTGGTGGATGTCATTTTAAAACGTTTAGATGAGAAGTATGCGAAAGAAAAGCAGAGAGATAGGTATGATAGAGTGTGTGAATATTTTTATATAAAAAGGAAGAATGACGAGTCTATTAAGGAGTATGTGAATAGGTACGAAGTTTTAGAGCAGAAGTGTAAGGTTGTTGGGAAGGTGGATTTAGGTGTGGATATGAAATGTGTGCACTTGTTGGAAGGAGCAAATATTGGTGATAATCAGAAGCAAATGGTTTTGGCTTATTGCGGTAAAGATGAATGGGAGTTTAGAATTTTTAAGGATGCATTGGTGAATATTTGTGAAGGTTTTGGAAGAAGTAATGATGAAAAGGTGAATAAAGGGGAAGAAGGAAGTGGTGTGTGGAATGGAAGTAGTCAGGGATGTGCAAGAGGTGATGGGCCTAGTTACGGTAGTAGAGGGGAGTGGAGAGATGGAAAAGGATTGAATGCAAAAGATGCTTTTGGGAATGTATGAAAATGTATTATATGTAGGTCGGAATATCACTTTGCATATTTGTGTCCAAAGAATGCGCTCAATGAAAGAAAGGATAAAGAAGTTTATGGTGAGAATCGGGAGCAACGGAAGGAGGATATGAGGAGTACTAGAGGGAATGGAGAAAGTGAGAGAAATAGGGTGTATTTGGTGGAGAGAAATGAAGTAGCAACAGGTGAAAGGACTGTATATATGGAAACGGGAAATAATGTTGTTGGTTATCGGAGGAGGTGGGATAGATTTGGGAATCTTAAGAAGTGTGACTTTTGTCAGTCGGACAAACATTTGTGGAAATCTTGTGATGTATATAGGGTATCAGAAAGTGGAGGGGTGAATAAGTTGTATCCGGTAGATGACGTGGATAGGAATAGCAATAGGGTATCAGAAAGTGGAGGTGTGAACAAGTTGAATCCGGTAGATGATGTGGATAGGAATAAAACTGGAATAGGTAGGGGAAAAAGGTTGGTTAATTATGTGAAAGAGAGAGAAGGAATATCAAGGATAGGAATAGGGAGAGGGATTTCTGTGGGAACAAATACAAGTAGTGCGGAGTCATTTTCTGAGGTGGATGATGAGAGGAAAGAGTATGAAGAGATTTTACAAATATGTGATTTGGGTCCTTATTTAGATTGTGATACAGGTGGGGAAAGGGAAGGACATATGGGAGTGAAAAATGAAAACGGTGAAATAGAAGAGAAGAAAGGGAACACTAGGAGTCTGGAAGAGTGGGAAATAAGGGAGAGAGTGTAAAGAACAAAGGTAGTGTGAGTGATGGAGAGATTCAATTGATTAGTGCGGAACGTATTAAGAGAGCTGCAGAGTGTTTTAAGTATATAGGAAGTTGGTCTTTGGAACATGGGTTTAAGGGTAGAACAGCGCGGGAGGAGAAGAAGATTGAAAAAAGGGGAGAACGGAAGCATTATGGTGAGTTTTAGAATTGTGGGTATAAAAGTGTAAGTGAATAGTGTTGTGTTTGTTGGTTGAGAGTGTTATGGTTTCTTGTGGTAATGTGTTAGTTTGTTCTCGTGTGTGTGTTGAGTTGTAATGTTGTTTGGTGTTTGTGATTGAGGTATTGTTGTTTGGTGTGTGTGTTTGTGATTTGGGTGTAGGTGTTTGAAAGTGGGTGAAAAAGGGGAGAAAAAGAGAGGGGAGAGAAAGGTATAAGATTGATGATTTTTTTGGGTTTCCTGTTCTTTAGGGTCTACTTGGTTTTGGTTTGAAGCTTGAAGAGTGAAAAAGATGGTGAAATGGTGTCTATTCAATGTAGAAGAAAAGTTTTACTTTACACCCGTAGCGTACAATTACAAATGTATAAGCACTAAAATATTATGGGTATTGTGTTTAATAAGTGATTATTGAAAAGGGTAACTTGGATTATTGGAAACGGTAAAGGGAAAGGAAAAGTGTTTGAGTTTGTAAATGAAAACGGATTTGGATTACGATTTAAACGGATTGGTTTACACAAAGGAACAAAGCCCGCCCCTCAAGAACTCTTGGGAATTGGGCTCATTAAACTGTAAATATATCATCTCTAAATGTATAAGCTTTTGTAAACATAGTTACGCATATTGTAACTAGAAGAAAAAGGATCTTTATTTTTTGCAAGAGGAATTAAGTTGTTGACGTTAACATTATCAGGAACTCTGGGATCATTCTACTAGAGGGTGAGTGTATCTGTTGTCTGTTGTGTAGTTGGTAGAGCTGCTCTTTGTTACCATTAGATTATTTTCAATATATTCTTTCTTTCTTTCTTCTTTCTTCACCTTCCTCTTTGCCCCAAGATTGGGGGTAAGGTGCTGTACAAGCATCGGAAAAGAAAAGCAGTAGGAGGAACATGACAAACGTCGAAAAAGAAAGCCCAACCTTACCGCCCCCCTGTACCATTAATTATGAGAGCTCGTCACAGACAGAAAATCCACCCTAGAGCATCATGGACCGCGACGACCCTCACTATGGTAAATCGTCAATGTAAGGGTTCATCCCCTGGCCCAGTGGGCCACAACCATGCCCCCATACAAAACCCCGCCATTCCTCTCCTGATCATGCACCTTTTTGCTCGCCTCTGCCAAACTCACATTTTCTCTCCTTCAGACATTCGTCACCGACTCAATCCACTTCTTTCGGTCTCCCAGCCGGTTCGTTTCCCAAACACACTCACCACTATACATCCGCTTAACCAACCTACTATGCATCATCCTTTCCACATGACCAAACCATCTCAACATACTTTCATGTATTCTCTCATGTACCCCTGTCTTACACCACACCACTCTCTATACGTTCATTCCTCTCTTATCAATTCCTCTCAAACACCTAAGCACACCCCAAGAGGTCCATCTTGAAACACATTGAACGTTTAATCTATACTTCTTATTCCAGACCATAGTCTTCACTACTACAACACAGATAACACAGGTAACAACAACCCTCATGGTAAGACCCTACACACTCAAGGAACTTAGTCCCTTTGCGATTCACCGCAACGATTTAATTGCCACAGCCACCTTCCTGCCATTCACCAACTTGCCTACTACACTCTGCATCGTCCGTTCCCTTCTCATCCAACATATAACCCGAAATATTTTAAACTCAAGACACTTGTTCTAGTGCTCACCAATCTAACATAACTTCACACTGAGGAGTGTCCTCCTCTCACAACCATAACCTTACTCTTATCCACGTTTACTTTCAAGCCCCCTCCTTTCACACACCCGGCCAAATCTCTCTATCCAATCCTCTCAAACTCTCTTCAGATTCGCCAACAAGAACCAAATCATCCGCAAGTATAATAGGTAGGGACCCTCCACTCAACTCCATTTCCACCATTCTAACACCATTTCCTGCCACCCCTACCTCTAATTTTTTCATAACCCCATCCATATATAAATTGAATAACCAAGGAGACATAACATCCCTGCCTCACTCCACTATTAATATTAAACCAATCACTTACGACCATTTTTTTCTTACACACGCTTCACTATCGTCATACATACTTTTGATCCATTCAGAAGCCTACCACCAACGACCATAAATCACTAACCACCTGCCTTAACGCTTCCCTATTAACTCTATCATACGCCTGTGCAAATCCATAAAACACTAAATATAATTTATTTCTTCTTCTCCCTCTTTCTCAATCATTTTTTTCAATGTAAGATTTGATCCACACATCCTCTACCACTTCTAAACGCACCTGTTCTTCGCCAATCAGCCCCTCAGTCACTCGGCGCACTCTTTCGACCAAAATACCGACATATATCTTCTCCCTACAACATCATAAACTATTTCCCTATAATTTCTACAGTTCCCCTTTTCTCCCTTACCTATATAAAGGGTACTATTACGCTCTCCTCCAATCCCTTGAACTAATACACCTCCATAAACGCTTTATTACACAACTTCCAAATCCAATTCAATCACCATCTCGCCTCCGCTCTTGATCATTCACTAGTAATTTTCATCTATACCTGAAGATTTACCAATCTTCAACTTTCTCACCCTTACCATTACCTCCTCCTTACTATAACCCATCCCCAAAATACCTATTCCTTCTTGCACCATCAAAACCGCACACATTCAAACACCTCATCATTACTGGTTATATTGTGCAGAATTTTCGAAGTGTTCTTTTCCACACTCCCCTCACATCCATTTTCATCAGTTACAAAAGCACCATCCTATTCATTATTCTAAGCCAGAGATCCGCTTATTCTCATTCTTAACCCTTTCGCGCTTCCTTCCAGAAGAGCTTCCTATTGCCTTGTATTTCCTCATTCATCCTCCTTCCAAACTGTTCATTTACCTCTTGTTTCTCCTACGTATACACCTTTAGGATTCTTTTTTCCTCCTAAATATAATTCCAAGCATCTTTCTTTTGGAATCTTCATCATTTGCTTTTTTATACATTTCAACCACGCTTCTTTTTTACCTTTAACGCTTTTCATCACCTCTTCATTCCACGCATTCGCTGTTAACATTCTACTTCCTGACTTTAGCACATCCACACACTTCCTTTGCACTACTAACAATTGCTTCCTTCATTATCGCCCACAGATTTGCTCAGTATCAAACTTGTTCACATTCAAACCGTTTTACTAGCGAGCGCTTAAACGCTTATTCTTATTAACCTGCACACTTAACTTCTCACTCTTAATTTTACCTACTTCCTTTCGTATACCTCCTCTCCATCCAAGCCAACACAAACTTAATTTACATAGAACAACATAATGATCCGATAATCCCATTCCTAAACCCCGCACTGATTTAACATCCATAACAAACTTAAACAACTCCTTCTTAACCACCGACAAAATCAACCATATTTTTCACTTAGATACAATCTCTTACCACACCAACTCTATTTCATTTATGAATACTCTTTTGCTTAAAGAATGCCTTATTTATACACATACCTTTCCCTTCACAGAAATCAATCACCTTCCTACCATTCTCATTTTCTTCCGCCACCCCAAAACCACCAGTGTCTTCTATCATTATTCACCCACTGTTGCACCATTCAGGTCCCCCAAACTATCAATCTGAAGCTCCTACTCACAATATTAATAATAATATATATAATATATATACTACTAAAATATATATATATATAAATATATATATATATAGCATGTAATATATATATATATTATATATATATATAATATACTACGAGAAGACAACAGGAGAACAAACCTTTATATACTCTATCTCTTTCTCTAGCTCCCTCCTTCAATCACGAAGGGACAAAATTGATACGAAGTCATTTTCAAATATTGAGGTAGGACGTGAAGTGATTGAATAGTTGAGTAGCTTTAATCTGTGTAATAATAATAATAATAAAATAATAATAATAATAATAATAAGAATAATAATAATAATAATAATAAAATAATAATAATAATAATAATAATAATAATAATAATAATAATAATAATAATAATAATAATAATAATAATAATAATAATAATAATAATAATAATCTTCATTAATAATTTTAATTAATAATAATAATAATAATAATAATAATAAATAATAATAATAATAATAATAATTTTATAATTATAATTATAATTATAATAATTATAATAATTATAATAATTATAATAATAATAAATAATAATAATAATAATAATAATAATAATAATAATAATATAATAATAATAATAAATAATAATAATAATAATAAGATTCTGAATAAATAAAAACATTTGAAATTAGTAATAAACGTACCAAGCTTTCGTCCGTATACTTCGGACATTTTCAAGAAATAGTTTT
>JABUQX010009725.1:5000-10000 GCA_015478945.1 Trachelipus rathkii | reverse complement strand
AAGCTAACATAACATAACCTGAACTAAGAACATAATGTACAACAACAAACCTAATACCTTGCGCACGAATAAACAGCTAACATGAACAAAGTTTTAACTTATCAGTAAAATCAACATAACATTACCTGAACTAAGAACAAAATGTATCACAATATACCTTACGTATGAATAAACTACCAACAATGATAAGTTCAGAGTGTAATATCGATAGAGCACCTAACAACACAAACACTTCGCTGAAGACAGCAGTCATTAATATCTACGAGAAAAGCAAGACTGAATTATTCAACGAATTATGTCTTAACAAGCCTTCAATTCATTTGCGAGAAATGCTTCGTTATGGTACCTAATTAAAAATTGCAGAAGACATCATCCGAATGCCATTTTTGAAGTGTCCACAGCAACCACTACACAAGCAGCTACTTCAGCAGCAGAAGCAACAACAACAACAACTACCATAACAACAACAACAACAACAACAACAACAGCAACAACTTCATCTACAAGAATACCTCCAGGACTTCGTCCATATAGTAAGAACCAAAGACCACGTTTGCAGAGGTCACATTTACTTCGTCCAACAGGCAGACATTTTTTTTTTTTTTAAAGTTCACACCTCACGGGGCATAGCCCTATTCAGGAGGGGAACTTTCTAGTAATTTCTACCTAGGATTCCGAACTAGGATTCGAACCCGCCGACCTGCCATGCGACTCCGTCCACTCTACCGTTTGGACACGGTGCAAGTATGGTGCAAGTGCCGGTAAATATAACGTTAACGTGCAGCCTTCGTCTCCTCCCTCTTCTAGAGCTTCTCCTGCCCCAACGGAAAACTAGAAGAGCGAGCTGATTGCTGGGCTATAATCAGTTCGCAACTAACTATCGACATCACAATATTCGGCGCAGATACTCTCTTCTTATTGGAGACTGGCTCCTCCGTCTCGAGCCTACCTTCTTAAATGATAACTTACATCTCCCCATTTGCAACTAATGTCAATTGTTTCTCGGCTAATGGCCCGCCTATCAAGTGTCATGGTGAAATAGCGACATTTATAACGATCGAGAAGCTTCATCGAGAATTTAATTGGACTTACATAGTTTCTGATGTCGCTATGCCATTATTGGGTATGGATTTTCTACACCATTCCAACTTAATCATCGATTGTGGGAAGAAAGTTCTATAAGACACGAATACGTCTCTTCAAGCCACTTCCGCAGAAGTTCCTTCCTTACAAATTAATGTTAACATTGAGGACTCTCACATCTCATCTTTGCTTCAGGAGTTTCCTTTGTTAACTTCACCCATTGATTTGACGAACATCAAATTTAATCCACAAGGACCTGTTCACTACATAGAGACTGGAGATTCTCCTCCAGTGTTGTCAAGACCTCGCCGTCTTCCCGAAGATAAGCTAAAAGCAGCAAAAGCAGAACTCGAAACTATTTTGAAGAATGGAATCATCAGACCTTCAAAGTCTTCTTGGGTTTCTCCGCTCCATCTGGTGCCAAAGAAATCCACAGGAACCTGGAGACCTTGTGGTGATTACAGATCTTTGAATGCCATTACTAAAATGAATGGATATCCACTTCCTAACATTCAAAGTCTCTCATAACGTCTACATGGATCAGCTATCTTCAGCAAAATAGACCTGCAAAGGGCATACCATCAAATTCCTATACTACCGGAGGACATCGGAAAGATTGCCATTACCACTCATTTCGGCTTGCTTGAATACGTTTCCATGCCGTCTGGTTTGAAAAATGCCTGCCCTATATTTCAATGCATAATGGACTCCATTTTTCGACATCTCTCGTTTATTTACGTCTACCTAGATGACTTGATAATTTTTTCATAGTCTCCAGAACAACATGAAGAACATCTCTGGGCAGTTTTTAGGCTTCTTCAGGAAAATTCTTTTAAAATCTCCTTAGAAAAATGTGAATTTTTCAAGTAATCTCTCAACTATTTGGGATATCATATATCTTCAGATTGACTTTCTCCACCTTCAGAAGAAACGTCCGAAATTTACAAATACCCTCTTCCTCGAGATTCAGCAGCTCTTGGAAGATTCTTGAGAATGATAAGGTACTATCGCCGTTTAATCCCGTGTTTTGCAAAGCACCTCTTTCCTTTGTTAGAAAAAGCTATACACCATCCAAAAGATATGTCCCTCATTTGGACAACAGAAGAAGAGGATGCCTTTAATGAAATCAGGAGTCAACTTCAAAACGCCACAGCTCTTCTATTTTCTTTGCCGGATGTTACCCATCTTAAATTTGTCACAGATAACAGCCAGACTTCTATAGGAGCAGCTCTTCATCAGATGGTTGATGGAATCGAGCAAAAAGTGATCGGCAGCAACGTCATCTTTCTGTCTTAACAGAATATGTCTTTTCAATGACCTATCTTAGGGGTGCAGATAAGAATGTGGCAGATGCTTTTCCCGGATTTCCTCGGTAACAGTAGATGCCTTCTATTTGCCTGCCATAGCCCGTCTTCAATCAACGGATGAAGAAACTACCATTTTCAGCAACGTCTTCATTATTATCTTCTACAAGATAATTTTCAGGTATTGTGTGATACTTCATCAGCTTTTCCACGACCATTTTGGCCAAAACCTTGTCGTTAAAAAGATCTTCAAATATTTTCATCAGATGTCTGGTCCTGGAGTTAAAGCTCCTCTGCGTCTTATCAAGACTAGGTATTTCTAGCCTAACATGGATCGTGACATCAGAATTTTGGTTCGCTATTGTCAGCAGTGTCAACTTTCAAAGATTCAACGTCATACTAAACCACCTATTGCTCCCATGGAAATCCCGTCACAACGTTTTAAACTGGTACATCCTTGACTGATACTTCAGCTCCAGTTTTCACGTACATTGACAAGAACACTAAGTAGACAGAAGCAATTCCTCTTGAGAATACGACTTCAAAATCTGTCGCGTTTGCCTTCATGCAGTGGATATCACGATTTGGAATTCCTCTTTATGTAATTTCGGATAGAGGCCCACAATTTGAAGGTGAATTCTTCACCGAGCTATCACACTTAATTGAATTTCACAGGCTCCGGACAAGCGCTTACCACCCTTCAGCAAATGGTCAAATTGAAAGGTTTTATCGATCACTGAAGAGTGTTATCATGGCGCGAAAAGAAAACTGGTTACTATCTCTTCCAATCATCATGGTAAGTCTTCGCTGCATTCCTTTTGACTCCAGATTCTCTCCTTTTCAGGCAGTAACCGGAAAAACGCCACTTTGTCCTTTGGAACTTCTTCAAGCATCTAAAAATAGAGATTCTTGCAGCAACTTCATGAGAAAATTTATGGCTCACATGAAACAATTGGATGTCCGACAGCTACCACCTCCTCATCCCTCCAGTGTTTCATCATACATTCCTGCCGAACTTCAAACCTGTACCCATGTCTTTCTTCATGTCGATCGCTTTCGGAAGAGTTTAAAAGCACCTTATTCTGGCTCTTCAAAGGATGGATCGCTGCTACAAGATACAATTTCCTGGTGGACAGACGGATGTCGTTTCGATTAGTCGTTTGAGGCCTGCCGTACCCCCTTGGCCTTCACAGAAGGTTCCTTTACCGGCGGGTAATTCGCCTTCCAAAATGATTCCCTTACCGGCAGGTAATTCGCCTTCGCAGATGGTTCCTCATTCGGATGATGATTCGCCGAAACAAACGGTCACGTCATCGACTGACCAGCAGGAACCAGATTTAGTGTTTCGACTTAATCCAGTTAGAAAAGTGCACTTTTATTAGTGAATTTGTTAAAAAAGCGAATTATGTAAAAAGTACATTTCCATTTTAAATTTTTTAATAATAGTTTCAAAGTGATTATACTTAAATAATACTTAATGATTTTAGTATATAAATTTTAGTATAAAATTGCGCTCCACTTTTAGGGGCGAAAGTAATATATATATATAAATTACGTTTTCAATAATCAAATTAAAGAAAATAATTGTTTAGCAGTAACATTTTTTGATCGATTTATTTTAGAATAAAATAGCAATTTATAAAAGGTATTAAACATGTTTACTCATTATTTTATCATTATAATGTATTGCTGAATTTTTATTATTTTAGCATTTTTTTGTATAATATTTTATAAAATTGTTGTTTATATAGTATTTAAGTTTGTCCAAAACCTATGTTATAAAAATGCATTTTCGCGGCCTTATTTCCCGTTTTTTTCATTTAATATGAGTTTTCCGTGATCTGATACATATTTCTATTTTTTTTTTTAATTATCGAAAGAGAATTGGAGTTCGCTTTTAAAGCTCTTTTTTTATGCATTTTATCATTTAATTTGAACAAAATAATGTAAAATCTTGTGTAATATAATGTTTTATAGCATTTTGCACCATATTCTGTATATTAATTATTAAAAATAGTGTTTATTGAAAAAATTGCATGTATGTAGGGAGTATATGACAAAGTTGAAAATATTGTAATTAAAGTTTAACTGCATGTGTGAGAGGTTGTTACATATTATGAAGTGTTTTAATAAAGTTATTCTATCCAAATCACAATTGGAATTTTATTATACCTACGAGAGAGAGAAACTTTAAGATAACTACTACAGCGATCAGTGAACTAGAAGAACAAGCGGCAGAAGAAGAAAAGATAACTACAAGACCTCTACAATTACAAAGACCAGATAGCCTGGGAAGAAGAAGAATAATTCCCAGCACCCTCTGCTTCGTCCTACAAAGATTGTCTCCGCTCTGGCATACAAAGAAGCCAAGCCCTTCTGCTTACAAAGAGCAGCTCTTCCACCTGCAAAGGGGCCGAGCACTTCTGCCTACATAGAGGCAAAGTTCTTTCCGCCCGCAAACCCAGGGACTACAGAATTGATAACAACAACTTGTGAAGTGGGGAGAAAAGAAATAACTCTCCCAGCACTCATGCCACTTTATATATATATATATATATATATATATATATATATATATATAATATGTATATGTTTATATATATAATATATATA
>JABUQX010009724.1:0-20463 GCA_015478945.1 Trachelipus rathkii | reverse complement strand
CAGAAATGTGCTTGCATTCTCTTTATTATGGAGGGTACAAACCGTTGAAATATTCCCTGCTCCCACCATCTGTCCTGGTCTGACCTCTCTCTCCAATCTAGTCACCCCGCTAACTTTTCTCATCCTCGGATTTTGTAGGTTCCAATTGTTTTACTGATGGTTGCAATCAAACTGGGACAGTGTGCGGTGCCGTCTACTGCCTTCCTGACCTTACAGACGCTTTTCATACCCTCCTCCAATCAGTGCTTAATATTTTACGGCAGAATTAATGCTTATAATTCACTTTCTCGAATTTTATTCTTTAACCAAGCCCTCTTTTGTATTTATTCAGACTCGCTCAACGCTCTCCAGACGCTTAAAGCACCCTATTTTAAAAACACAATGGTATATACCTCCTGTACAACAATTTCTTCGGCTGCCTCCACACTCGCAAGAAACAATTACACTCAATGGGCATCGCCTCTCACGTAGGGTAACTTGCCACAAAACTAGCTGGGCAGTACAGAGGCCAGATGGACGCCCTTCTCTTTATTTAGCTGTTCTAAGGCAACTCCCGGATGAAATTGCGACGATGGTTTTTGGCCCTCCCCATCAACGATTATTTTCCCTGCTCTCCCGACGAGGCTTCCGGTTTCTTAACTGGCCAGGGAGTCGACTGGGCGAATATCAGCTGAGGGACGAAACTTAGAAATATAAATCCGACATTGCGAGTGGCTTCCTATTTACCGACGAAGTCGCTTGCCACTAGGTAATCTTGCAACGCCTTCCGCATTGACCACAAAAATATCAACTCACGACGTCAGCTAACGGGACTCTCCTCCCATCCTGCAAATTTTTCCCGTTCCCCATACCCCGGTCAAGTCTATTCACCATACTCTTTCATTTGATGTCTTCAACTGGACCTCAATTCGCCGTCGTCTTTTTTTTTTACTCATATGGTCATCAACATCTCCAAAAGGCTATCCCATATATTATATAATCCTTCCTTTTAATCGTAACTCTCATTGCTTCTTATATTCCAAGAGCAGAATATTTCTCTTCACAACATTTAATTTTGTTATGTACTATTAGGACTATTTATAATGTAAGTGACACGACCTTTCATTTAGCTTTTTATTTTTTTTTCAATGAACATTCATTTCGCCCATCCAAATTGAGTCTCTTTAGGTGGACATTAATGACGTATGAGCGCAGGACCAACGCTATCGATTGATTAATTCAACCAAGTTTGGCCACTTTCCTGGTGGGACCGTGGGAGTCCTTTATATACACCTCACATATATATATTATATTATTTACAATATATATATATAATATATTATATATAATATATAATATTATAGAATGATTATATATCTATTATATCTAATATATTATTATACTATATATAATATATATATAGAGTATACGTATATATATATAAATATATACATGCCTTTTTTTGATTACTTACTACTTCTCACGAGACAGTCTGTTACCTCTTCTCATCCAAATACTGGTCCTCTATTTAGGGGAATTCAATGTATCACAACACTGATGGTTAGAGTCCCTCTGCATACTGGATTTAGGCTGGGGAGGAAGCCGAAATCATTCAGTTATTCCTCAACGATCTGGAGCAACTAATTAAAGAACGCAACTCACTCTCCGGATCGTCCCCAACCAATTCTTGAACACCTTTGACCTATGTTTCACCACTATTACTTCTCTCTATAAATACACCCACCGTTTCGCGTCTCTCATCGGTAAATTTGACCCACAACCTTATACTCTCTCTAATTTTATACTTCTCTCCAACAGCTGCCATCCTGCCTATGTCGTTTTCCTGGCCACTTAAATAGGGCTGGACTGGGGGCATTGCGTTGCTTCTACGCTAACTTATAATATTGGAGGACTGCTTTGACTCTGAAGATATTCTGCCGATAAAGTGGAGCTGTAATCGTTGATGGGATGAGCAGGTTAACTCCTTCTTCGACTAAATCTTTCCCTCCTCAAATCCATGGTTCGATTCGTGCTTGTTCTCTTGCATTCCAGGCTAGAGAACAGTGCGTATCGGGGGGTAAAAATTCTCATTCTCCTATCACTGCTTGCTAAATTTTCATTTTAAGCGTAGAAATTCTTGCAGGGATACTCTTCAAAGGAGCAAAGGGCGGGCTTTCATCAAAACGAAAGTGCGCTGACCTCCTGGTTCTCCTACTGACAAATCTTTCTGGCCTCTTGCTCAAAACATCATCTCTAACAACTTCTGGTAAATCATCACTTTCCTCCCCTATTCCGTCTGAATGGATTCTGTTGCTTAATACTCCAACACTGAAAAGCATCTCTCGGCCTCTTATTTTCTCTAACTCATCCGCCTGCCGATTCCCGGCCATTCCTCTTCCTCTCCTTCGTCCTCTCAGGTGTATATGCCTTTGCTGGATTACATTTTTGATCGGTGCATGGACTGTCTGAAAATCTTATGATATCTTAGGCGGTGGCCCGGAGTGGCATTCCTCCAAGAGTTTTTGAGGGAGTGTGCTTCCGTGCCTGAACCCAGCACCTCGTTCAATACTATACTTCTCTTATGCCTCCATAAGCCCACTTTTCCCTCCAGTGTTGGATAGCCCGCGCAATATGTCCCACCTATCCGAAATAAAGGAGGGAGCGGCGCGTGCGTGATGCGCTCTCTACTATCGCCCTAACAGCTCTACTTGTAATTCTATCTAAGATCTTTTGAAAACCCTTCTCAACTTCTCACCTTCTCCTGTGACCATTCTGGAATCTCTTTCACTTCTTTCCTGATCGCCAGTACGAGCTTGTCGGCGCTCGAGGTCTAACTGGCTGATATACTGTCCTATGTTAACAGATTTATGTTTCAAAAGAAACTGGCCTCAAAAGACTGGGAGTTCGTTTAGACGCGTATTTCTTTTATCTTATATTAATACATCAGCTATAGCAATAAGGTCCTCATCTCGCCTTGTATGGAGTATGGCCTGATATCTGGGGGGCTCCTGTTCTCACCCGGTTTTTTGGATAGGGTCGAAGTCAAAGGCCAAATAGGCTTATAAACTGTCCGTTACTTTCTAGTTCACTTGACCCTCTATCTTTGCGGCGCTCGGAAGTTGGTGCTTTATCTTCTTTCTATAGATACCGCAGCGGCAAGTGCTCGAGGAACTTTCCACTCGCAGTACCACCGACTTTACCGACGCCCACGAAGACAAGGGGTGCTGTGGTCAGCACAACTGAGTTTTGTGTTGATATCGTAACGTCCAGACTTGTTCGCGTTCGGTGCGTTCCTTCTTTCTGCCACCTCGTCTGTTCTCGTTGGAATGTCTCTCTCCATCTTCTGTTTTCCCTACTATAATTCTCTTCCCCTCACTTTAAAGCCTGCGTCTGTGCCAATCTACGTAATTTGCGTTAGATGAATATGAGACGTTCATACACCCCCCTCCTTGTAATAGGGCTCTTGCCGATGGAGCGGCGGTGTCCAAGTGTAATAATAGTATATAGCATTCGTAGTAGATATATATATATATAATTTATCTTATATATATATATATATTACGATATATAGTATATAATATATATAGTAATATATATATTATATATATATTAGATATATATATATCAGTATAACAGATATATTATATATATATAATATCTGTATAAACATATTATCTCGTTATAAGTATGTATTATATATATATATCTATATATATATATAATATGTATAATAATTATAATATTATAAAAAATAAGTTAGTTAAAATAATAATTATTTATAGTAATAAAAAATTTTAGTTTAAATAATATATATATAATTATATATAGTATATATACCTTATAATATATATGTATATAAGGGTATATATCTATATATATATATATTATATATATATATAGTATTATATAAAGGAAAATGAAGGAAAAATGCATGTAAATGTTGTAATTCAAAGAGATATATTTTTTTGATTTCTGCAGCCGTTCTTGGAATTTCCTATTACCTCGAAACCCTTCTGGAAAGTCGACACAACTTTTTTCCCCTGTCTAAAGAATCTTTTCTATGAGGCAAATGATCTGAATAACTTCCACAACTTTTTACACCAACACAGTTACAGTACAATTACGAAATTAATTTTAAAGATAAAGTGTCTTTTTATTTTTATTCATTTTAATTATTTGTCACCGAATTACCTTCTTCTTTTCTTCTTCTTCTCTTCTTCTTCTTCTTCTTCTTCTTCTTCTCCGGTTATCTTTTCTTCATATTCTTTTACTCCGTCTAATATATCTTTTTCGCCTTGGCCAGCTTCTTCTTCTTCTTCTTATACAAGACCTCTTTAGAAGACTTCTTCTTCGATTCTTTCTCTTCTTTTCTTCTTGTGCTTCTGCTTCTTCTTCTTATAGAAGGCTATATTTTTCAATACCTAGATATCTGGATAGAAATATTCAAGGATGAAAACGTCCTGTTCAAAAAAATTTTGGGAAAGTTTTAAACTGATCAAAATTGTTTATTCGCAAGCCAAATTTGTTCAATCTTGAATGACATTCGGTGATGGCCAAGATTGGGTCGACGTCTTGAACAGCACAAGGAGGTTAGGAAAATACAACAGAGAGACAATTGCTTAAGAAACAGGTTTTCGGGATGTCCAGTCCTCGACTCGATAATGTGCGACAATGAAAAGCGGATCTTTCAATCGCAAGAGTATCCGGTAACAAAATAAACGAATTTAAAGATCACATAATCTACCACATACCATCTACGATCATAGAATTACAATTTAATGACACATGGTGCAACTTATAAAAGATCGTGATTTTTGTTTCGGATTTCAAATTAATGGCTATAAATTATAACTTCAAGGATAGAGAACAATAATTAAAATAACACTCAGAAAAACACTTTACAACTTAAAAATATATACCACAACATATCTAAAGAAATTTTAATGAAATTGATATACTTGGTGTTAAAAGAAACATCGCATATAAAATTGAACTTAATAACATGTCTATCGCCAACCGTCCCATCCAATCAGTAATAGATGTCAGCTTTGTATAAGAGAATGAGCCAAAGTCCATGAAGGAATCCACATAATTGGTAGGAGAACCTTTAACTGCCCAAATATCGACCATAATTTACTTGATGCGTTCGAATACAACCAAGTTGATTACTACATTCTTAGGAGACAATTTCCTTTTTCAAATAATTGATTGCCTAACGAGGCATTTAATAATTTTAACCTATTAATAGTGGAGTACGTTTGAACTTGGTAAAGAGGAGTTTTAAGGAATTATTGAAATATCAAACAAGATTTCTAATAAATTTACCATTAAATATTGAAAACAAAGACTTTACATCAATATTATTATATATTTTCAGATTTAAAGAGACGCCATTTTAATGGCTTAAAGACAGTTTATCTGTCTATGATTGGAATGAGACATTAACAGGCAATGCAAAATGTAATTGGATAGCGTTTCTAAACAAATATTTAAAGACAAAAGCAGAGAAGATTTCTTGTTCCGTATAAAAAAGTGAAGCTACTTTACCAAATCACCAGCCAAGACTGGTGGAATACATCGAAATTAGAGATTTTTAAGTAATAGAAATAGATCTTATATAAACCATGGAAGTCGTCTCCTTCAGTGGAAAATAATAACATAGTTAACATAGGCTGTGTCCGTCGAGAGCTGCCAAACGATTAATTCAGATATTATATACGAACTATGAAATATAATAACTTGCTCGTGAATGTAAATTTATCCTAAAAAGTTTTACAAATATGTTAATAACAAAAAGTCCATTAAGGAATCAATTTAGGGTCGTCACTTCGAATGAAAGTAATATTATAAAATTCAAACAGTGCTGATATGGCAATTGCCATTTTAAATAACTTTTTTAACTCGACAGTTTTTACGAAAGAAGAATCTAGATGCGCTGCCTAGCATTGAAGAACATATAGGAATCTTTCATGCCAGACAACATTTTTAGATACATTTGAAACTTCCTAGAAGAGGAAGTTGCTTTCCAGATTGATAAATTATTAATAAATAAATGGAACTGTAACAGCAGGAACCTATGTTTTGCGTTCTGACAAATTTGAAAGACATATTAGTGAAACCTTTGACATTGCTTTTCATTAGTCTTTAAAAGAAGGAATAGTTTTCCTCATGATTTCAAATTGCTAATATATACTCCCATTTTCAAAAAAAGGAGACTCGTAAGGTTCACGAAAACACAGACAAAATTAGCTGACTTCTATAAGTGGTAAAAATTTTGAAGCATACTAATAATGGTTAGTTGCACATCTGAAGATCATGGAGGTTGCTCAAGAATTCTCCACAAGGTTTTTTAGAAGAATTTAGATCGCTCCAAATCTTCTTGTAATTTTTTAATGTGGTTATTTACGATGTAGATAATTATAAATGGCGAGGAAGTGTGAGTTCCACTTTCAAAAAGCATTTTGACTACCAGTCCCTCATCCAAAGTATTATTGGAAAAGCTTAGAGCCCATGGTATTCGAGGAAAACTTTTAAATTGGATTAAAAATTGGCTTTTGGATCGACGACAACGGTCGTTATCAATGGTGAGTGCTCAGGGACGGATGTTACTAGTGGTGTACCCCAAAGGATCTGTCCTGGGTCCAATACGGTTTATTATATATGTAAATTGACATAGATAATAATATTTTAGGCCAATATTTCGAAATTTGCAGATGATAAGAACCTTTGCAAATCTCATAGTATGTTAGGAAATTTATCTGGTTTTGTTAGCGAACAAGGATTGTAAATTGGTCAAAAACATGGGAAATGAATTTTAATACCGATAAATGTAAGGTTTATACATTTTGGGAGTAATAACAATAAATGTATTTACAAATAGATGACACAGTATTCAAAGTTGTCATGAGCGAAAAGGATCTCAGGAGTAAAGTTGTCATGCTAACGGGTGAAACTGGCGCAGATCTGAAGCTGTTAAATAAAGCAAAATAAAGCTCTAGGAATTTATTGCCAGAAACTTTCGAATATAAATTTAAAAATATTAATACTTCCTCTCTCATAAAACATTAGTTTAGAACCTCATACTGGGAATACGCTAGTGCAGTTTTTTTGGAGCCGATACCTCAAAAAAGACATAGAAAAATTGAAAGAATCAAAGAATGGCAACCAAAAAATTAATCCCTGAATTGAGAGGTAACTCATACGGAGCAACGACTACGTGAATAATCTCCATCTCTAGAGACAAGAAGCATTGAGCAGGAAAATTAAATAGAAGATTTCAAATAACTCAATAAATTATGGAACAATGTCGAATTAAGGGCAATTCTCTTAGACCTATGATTTTAATGATGTAACACGAATATTGGACAGAAACTTTCTCAATAAACGATTTCAAACGACCAATATATGCAAAGAATTTAAAAACATAATTAACATAGTTGGAGTAAATGAGAAGTGGAAAAAGTCTCTCTAAACAGAACTCCCAACAGCGGCAACTACTCGATCTTATTCAAGAAAAGTTAGATAAAACACTTTATAACGGAAATTGGTCGCTGAACTTCAACCATTACAAATACCTGAATCTACTTTATTAAACGATAGGAATTAGATAAGGTGGAACACTCAAACGAACTATTGAGATCCTTGATAATATGTTAAAAAGTACCACCTTCTTAAAAAAGAATTTGTGAGCCCATCAGACGTTATATTGCAACTAGATTTACATTATGTTACCCTTAGAGGTGAAAATTTTAACCGAACGCAAATGTTTTACCCGCTTGTTCTAAAGGCGCTCTATAGTCGAGCAATGGGTCTCGCCATCTGCATTCACAACGTAACATCTTATTTGTAAATAAACAGCTTTGAGTTATAAAATTCGCTTAGAGGGTTAATTTAACGTTCTACAGCCGGCTGATCATCATCCGAATCACATACTCCATAATATTTTCGTATTAAGCAATTGTTAAGTTAGTCCCACACAAATAATGTAGAGGGTTATTTCATTAACGTTCATAAGCTGGTGACCTCATCGATCACACTATCGTCTTAATTTGAATAACCAGTTTTGTGCACCATTAGAAGGTGTTACTTCTAACATTAAGTACGCCGGTGACCACTCATCGATAACACATTAAAATCATACTATTTTTGTATTAAAAAATTTTGATGGTCCATCCATCTTCAAGAGGGTTATTTCTAACGATTCCCTACAGCCGAATTGGACATATACACATGAAAAACACTCATCGCATCATATGTTTTCTTTTAACAGTCTATAGGATGTCACTTCCATAACACAAATGTCCATCTTAGGGGTTCATTCTAAACTATTTCTAATAAGCGGTCGACCATCATTCGACTGCACCTTAGCATATAATACTTTTGTAAATTAAGTTTTTTGCGCGTTCACCGTTCGTATGGAGAGGTGTTAATTATAACGTTCTACGAAGCCGGTGACCAATCATGCATTCCCTCATGTACTCACTAGCCACTTGATGGACTGTAAAGCTCATTTGCTAGTCGGTGTTCTGTTGTTGTTGTCCAGATTTGTAAGTTTCTTCTTCTTCTTCTTCTTCTTCTGCTTCTTTCTTCTTCTTCTCGCTTTAATTCTATCTTCTTCTTAGCTCTACTTGTGTAAGTTGGTCGTTCGTATGTCTTGTTGTTCTCCAGATCGATTGGACTTTCCCTTTCCTACTTCTTCTTCTTGTTCTCTTCTACATCCACTTCTTCTTAACTAACTTCTTCCTCACTTCTTCTTTCCTGTCTAAACTATTATCCCACCAACCACCAAGTCTCCCTTATTTTCTTCCACTTTTTTCCCTTTTCTTCTTCTTTTCTTACTTCTTAGTCTTAAGCTTATAGAGACTGAAATAATACCTTTGATTTCTCTCTCTCTCTTATTCTTCTCTCTCTTCTCATTATCTTCTTCTTCTTCTTCTTCCTAATTCATGCATTCCGTTCTCCTTATTTACTTCTTACTCTTCTTACCTTTCTTCTATGCTTACTTACCTTCTTACCTTCTTATCTCTTTCTTACTTCTTTCTTCTTCTTTCTTTCTTTCTTCTTCTTCGGCTAATAATAATATCTCTCATCGTCTTCTTCTCTTCTTCACTTCTTCTCCTCCTTTGCCTGAGCCTGCTGTCCTTCTTCTTTTTTCTTCCATCTTGTCTTAGTGCCTTGATCCAGCGCGGTCAATGTACACACTCTTATAAGCTGGCCTTGTACATTGTCGACTTTATCGCGGGATGATACTCCTATGGAATCGACTTACACTATACGTTGTTCTATCACTTTTAACGACTTCCCATTAGTCGTGAAAAGTCTGAGCGCTCTTAATACAAAGTATGGCCCTTCTATTTAACTCACCTGCCAGGCTAGCGCAACCTTGACCAACTTCTTGCTTCTTTTACTTCTTTCTTCTTCTTGCTTCTTCTTTTGCTCTGTCTATCTGTCTTTACCTTCATTTAAATTTGAAAATTTCTCAATTCTTCTTATCTTTTCTTCGCTGACTCGCCCTCTGGCTTCTATCCTTATTTCTAAATTGGAAGCATTTACCTCTGATATTATTATTATTAATACATTTCATGTTATATGTCATATATTCAACTTAAATCAATCGGCCGTATTCAGTTCGTAGATATGTTATCGTGTAGAGATGGGTATAACTGAGTTATGCGAATGATATTTAATCTTTAATTCATGCTATTTTATTATTCATAGGTATTAGATTTATATATTCTCATATCGATATTGTTTTTTATGAATCGTAATTATTATTATGTATTCATGCGGATTATTGTAATTGTATATTATTAAATTATTAATCCTTAAATTAGGATTAAAATTATATTATTATTGATCTATTTCTTAATTTATTATTATAGAATATCAGGAATGTTATTTTGCATTTATATTTATTTATTATGATTTTAATATATCAATATTTTAATTACTAATTTTCTACTATTACGATCCTCAGAATTTTTATTATTACTATAGTATATTCATTTTATTCATTATTATGAATAGTTGATATTTTCTTTTATTTATAATATATCTTAATAAACTTAACATTATTATTAATTATTATTATTATTATTATACATATATTCAATTAATTATTTAATATTGAGTCAATCTCGTTTATTACCATTAATCGATCTTATAAAATTTCGCAGGAACGTAAAATCTTATAATCAAACTTAACCAATACGATCTTCTAGTTTTGCAGATTAGTGTTCACGTCACGCCATCATTGAATAGCTTTATATGGAAATATTTAATTTAATATCTTGTATTTGCTCTGATATCGAGATGTTTACTGCGTATATGTGATATTGTCTTAAGCTTATCTTTGAAAATTAATCTTTGTGCTTTGATATGTTTTGGAGCTTTTTAGCTCGATTTGCTGAGGACGTATAGGAGTTTAAAAAACTCCATTTGGGTTTTCATCGGATGGCTTGTGATTAATATTTTATACTTGGAAGTACGTCATTGGGTCGTTATGTAAATTGTCGTCGCACGCAATATCGTCAAGGAGGATTAATCCGGCATTCTTAAATATTATTTCTGAAAGACTCAAGGGTGAATTGGTTATATAAATATTATGTAAAGATAATCAGTATAGATGACTGTAAGTCACTTGATTATTCCAGTGGAGCTTATTATAACGCATATAGACAGTAATCTGCACGCTGATTACCGAATGAATTGAATACTATCTTATTTCAATTATTATTAACTACTATTATCATTAATGTGATTATCGTCACTACGTCTTCATCGTAGATCAGTAATATTTAGTCGTAAGGAGTTATGACTTATGTTATGGTATTTGATGGATTTAGAAGCTTCAGTGATTATCTTCATTCCATTATTATTACTTATTTATGTATTTAATTATTATATTATTAATTATTAATATTTATTATTACTTAGATTTGCTAGACACACAATTAATGTGTTTCAAAAAGCAATTCAGTGCCACCGCACTTATTGCGGCGCTCTATGTATGTGTCCCGCCTTGACAGTTTATCTTTCCGACATGTTTGGTTTTCACTTTTTAAACAAAAAAAGATCAAATTGCCATAGCTCATATATTAAGCTTTAAAACACAAAACATTTATTATCTAGCGAATAATAATAATCCAAAAATTCTTAAGATTTATTATTACTCTTGCATTCTTGATTATCACTCCAAAGGATAATGTTATTACTGATTTATTATTTTAGAAATTTCATATGTGTCACCTGAGTATCTTCGGTATCCGGCGTACAGGCGCATAATCTGACACTGACAGCTACCGTGGGACTAACCGCATGCAGCTACGAGCATGGTGATCCTGCTGCTGTTCATACCATCTCGTCGTATGTCTAATCAAACGGCCTGTATCAGTTATCTTTGCTTATCGTCTCGGATGCCAACATCTCCATAGCTGGACATCCCATCTCGCGCGGGTGTCGCGATAGATTCATAGCTCCTCGTAATTCGTAGATGGCTCAGCTTCGCTTCGGTTAGCGTTAATGTCGTCTTGAGAGTGAGAGACCATGGATGCGAGTCGATAGAGAACACGCGTATTGTCTTCTCTATTAGCATGCGTCGCACTGGGTGGATATGTGGTAGCTATGAGAGAGCGTGCTGTGATACCAAAGTAGGCACGATAGCTGGTCAGACAGCTGGCGTCTAATACCGTACTACGTGTCGCCCCAGCTGAGCCGATCAAGTTGCGGAGCTACATCTGACGATATGTAAATCGACATCGTCGTCTCAGGTAATGATAGCTGTTGCATCAAAGCGTTAATCACATGAAGTAGCGTGCACCAGCGCACTCCACGCACTGTAGATCACGATAGTCAGAGAGACGTAGCTACAACGACGAGCTGAGGAGTATATATAATAATAGGCGAGTGTCTCAGCTAGTGTATAGAAAATTATGGGCCTCAGACTATGGCTAAGTAGTATCGCGAAGTCTCACTCTCGTGATATAGAGACACGAGGCGAGCGACTCCAGAGACTGGGAGCGAGTGTCGCATCGTGTGCGAGTTGCTACAGTGTGCGATGTTTGATATATAGGCTCGAGCGCTGTCGACTACATTAAATTCACTTATTAAGTGATTATTGATGTTTTATTTAGCTATTGAAACTCTTTTCCTTCGGTAGCCAATAAAATCCGTTTTCTTTCTCATGCTAAGAAGTTCAAATGTTTTGGCTTAATTTTAGTTCAATAATGTTTTATATACTGTTCATATTTCGTTTATTTCTCGTATCACGATCTAATTAATTGCTAGTATCATATACTAGTCTAGTCAATAATTATGAAGAAAAGAATAGTTAAAAAAAGACATTTAATGCTCAACTCACTGGGCGAGAAACTTAAATAAGGCCATACTAAGTATATACTAGTGTATAATAAGGAATGTATATCGAACTATTGGTCGTACTAACAGCTTTCGGCTAACTAAGTACATATATATCATTACATATATAGTATATCTTAGACTATATATAACTCATAGTACGGTAAAAGTTGTACGTATTTTATGTTCGCCTCGGTGTGGTAATATATGGTTTATATAACCAGGTTAGGTATACGAAATCGGTGATTCTTCGGTGTTATATTATAGTGAGGTACACTGAGATCGGTCGTGTATGGAGATACCAGGCGCACGTACTGTGATATATGATAGTATATAGTAAGTTGAACTCGTACACTGGCAAGGGAATCAAGGAGTAGTACTGGGCAATAAAACCGTGATAACTGCATGCAATTGATTTGTTCACAGGCACCGGCCGCTTGATGGAGCATGAGTGTGGAGGGACAGCATCGAGTTCTGAGAAGCCTGTATAAGCATTAAGGGGTCAGAATATGACACTGAGCCGGTATTCCCAAAGTCAACGTTTTGACTGCATCGCGCAACTTTTTCCGTACATAAAGGGAAACTATAGAGTATGGCGTAAAATTGCTATTTTTAGGTTTTAAAAAAACAGAGGCGGACCAGCTTGCTTGCGGCTAAGAGCTTTGGCCTGCACCACGGACGCCACTTTGCGTCAATAATTTCAATCTTGCAGAAAAAAAGCCACCCTCCCCCCGCAAAAATAAACATCGTGCCATATTTGCTTGTTTGTGGTAATCCGATTTATCTTTTCCTGATAGATTTTAAGCTGTTTTATCTTTAAATGGTTAAAATTAAATAGGCCCATTTAGCACGCATCTTGATCGGAGAGAGATACCATATGTAGGCACAAATCGAATAGTACATATGAATGGTTAGATAGGTGGCTGGCCGTTTCAAGAAAAATAGATTTAATTATATATTGAAATTTCCCTAGATGAGATTCCCTCTTTAGAGATCTCTGGTGGATCAGTGTAACCGAACGGTTTGCTCAGATTCGGAAAGTTGTTCGCGACCATGTATGAGCAAGCAAGTAGATTAGACAAGATTTTTTAGGCTGACAGTGCTCTCTGCGAGAGAGCACAGAGAAGGCGCGAGAAGCCAGGATGACAGAGGGTCCAGGGGTGGTTATGGACACTATTACGCGTATGCTCCTAATCGAGTGCAATTCTGAAACTTAAATTGTCGCCTCCATGTAGATCTGGTCTTACCCTTCGGCTGACTAAGCGAGCGCGACGTGAGTATCTCACGATATCACCATATGCACGAAAGAGAGAGAGTGTGTTGGGGTCTATTTGTGAGAGGAGCGAGTGTATATGAGAGCATTGAGTACTTCTGGCTAATAGCAGGAGGTAGGAGTTATGGAGGGATTGCTGTATGTGAGCGAACTGAGAGTCGTTCATGACGTGGAAGTCGTACAGAGAGAATAGTAGGTACGGGTATATAGTTACTATATAATGTATATAATAGGTTGGACGTAGTTGATTAACTGACAAGGCCCTCTTAACTACTAGCGTCTCGCCTCACACTGAGACACTTCTGTAGCTACGGAGTGATTGGTTTAGTTTGTCAGGATGATGTATTAATAGCTTAAGATGCCTATTATGTTATGATATCACTGCTCACTGTTTTCACTATTTATAGCTTTTGTACTCATTACGCTAGATAGCTCCGATACGATATTTGTCGGGCCGGAAGGATATGTAGAAGGGCAATAGACGAGGTGAGTATAGTGTAAGTGAATTGTGTCGTTCTTATGAACGGTGAGGCGTGGCGTAAAGCATGAGGTCTGGCGCGTTACATGATATGCATGGGTCTGCGATATCTGTCTTACTGAACGGAACTTTCACCTCACGGGTCCTGTGCAGGAATATTATTTTATTCTTAACTATATACATATACTATATACTATATATATATCTTAAGTATACCATCAATTCCACCCCTCTCACCTCCCTCATCATTCCTCTACACAGCTATATATAATACTTCCATATACTATAACTATATATATATATATACTAATATATATATCAACTATACTTCATTCTCTCTACTAATACTACTACCTATACCCTTACTCTTACCCTCTCGCCACACCACTTAATCCTCCCCAACTTCCGAACGCCCCGCAGGTCTACTAATTTAAAGCTACATCTGTTTCTTTTTCCCTGGAGGCGACCCAATTAAACTGCAATTATCCGAGAAACACAACCTCGCTTCTATTTAATACACCTGCCCCCTGTTTTACTATGAATACCACGAGATAACTATCACTTTAATTTTCCAACATTAAATTAAGCTTGCACCATTTTTTTTTGTGTAGGTCAGTTGCGACGCTTCTCGTTCCCTGTTGCGCGGGCCAACATCTCCAGGCAACTGCGCTGAGCGACATGAAAATCGACTGCTCAATGATTCTACACCGCTCTGCTATTCTCGGCAACCTGGTAACTAAATCGGAGGAACAGGCGTAAATAATTAGACGTCAGTTTTCAAACACTTTTGTACTCTTCTTTATTTTTAGCTTTCATTTCCATTGAATGCATTCAAGATTAGAATTTGACCCGCTCCGGCCTAAAGTATTGGGTATCTTTGGGTGTTTTTTTATAAAAAAGGACTCAACGTGGTCTTTCTTCCGTATTTGTGCGTGTTTGTTGGAATTATGCAAGTTTGGAGGATGTCAATGTTTGACCTTCAAGTGGATGCTGCGTTTTCTTTCTTCCTTCACTGTATTGGTTATATATATTATCCTTCTGTCTTCATCATACAAACATGCCACGTCGTATCAATAAAAAGCATCTTTTCCCTTTCGAATAATTCATTTTACTTTTCGGTGGTCGCCTCCAGGGGAACAAACCAATATCTTTCATATATATCATATCATATATATATATATTATATTATATATATCTATATATAAATCATATATATATACAATATATATCTATATTAGATATATAATATATATATATATATATATCTATATATATATATAACTATATCCTATATATATATAAATATAATATATATAAATATTATATATTATATTATATCGTATATATATATATATCTATATATATATATATATTATATATATATATATATATATATAATATATATATATATATATATATATATATATAAGTATTTTGTGTCAAAAGAGTCTGTAATGTTTGTTAAATTTTTTAATATTTCTTTTTTTGGCTCGGTAATTTATTTTAGAAAGTTTTCGAAACCAAATTAAAACTTTAACTTATTAAGAAGAAAAGTTTTCATAAATGGATGAATTTAACGTTCCCAAAAATGGAATTCCTTCGGGAGTTTTATTCACCAATTTGAAGGGAAGGATTTGCGCAAGTCTCCTTCCGGTCAAAAAGTTTAAAATGATTAAAGATTTAAAAGTAGAATAAAGAGAGAGGGAAATGATATTATGGGTGGTTTAACGCTAACCGGGTGGGGCCCCAGGGGGGTCGGCTTATAAGGGACAGGTCAGCATATATTAAACTTTTATTGAATTAAAGTATTATGTTTTTACATACTCTCACGTCTGTCTAGGAGAGCTTTCACTCTTTCACAGATTCGGTGACATATGTTAACTAATTAAAGAAAATAATTGAAGAAATAAATTGAATGACAAAAGCTCAATTGAAGAGCATTCATGGTTGTGTAAGTCAAACCGGTTGCTTCTATTTAAATGTGATTTAGACTTCGAAAATGAAGCTTAAAGCCATTATCATTAACTTGTTTCATGTTTTCTTTCATTTATTATTATGCAATCAAAGTATTATAAATCAATTACGTAAACTTAGCAATGTAATTCACTAAAATTTATTCCCTAATAGAGGCCTTTAGTTTCGATTTTATTAGTATTATCTTCAAATGTTTTAGAAAAAAGGTAGTGTCATTTTGACTGGAATTAATATTATCATCCTTAAATGTATATTTAGACTTTAGTAAAGCTTTTGATAAGGTTCCCCACATAAGGCTGCATGAAAAAGGTTTATTGCAAGGTGGATATAGGTGGAGTGGGTACCCATGGTGGATTAAAGAGTGGTTGCGAAATAGGAAACAGTGTGCTACAACCCTAAATGGGAACTAAAATCATCATGCGGAAATAGTGAAGAGTGCGTGTCCCAACAGGCGTTCAGATGCTGGGGCCACTATTGTTCCCTCATATATATAAATGATTCTAGACCAGGGACTTAAATTGCAAGGTTCCTAGTTGCCAGTGCGATTACTAAAGTGGCCACCTCACGTTAGAATAGTGAAAGGATGCATAAAGATTCAAAATGCTCTTGATAAACTTCTTGGTGTGGGGCAGATAAGTGGCCAAATGAATTTTTAATAGTAAAAAAGTGTAAGTTCTTCCAACCTAGTGTTACTCAAATAAAAGTGTTTAACTACGATATTGAATGGGCATTAGGCCGAGGTCTGGGACCAAGAAAAGATTTAGGTGTGATTATAAGCAGTAATTTGAAAGTTAGCTAATCAGTGTTTGCGAAGCTTAGAAATAAAGCTTAATAAGATGCTGGGGCATGATAAATCGCAATGGCTTACAAGAGCAAAGGACAGTAGATAAGTAAACTGCCCTATAATAGCCTATGTTAGTGCCCAGTAATAGAGTATTGTGCACAGTTTGGCCCTATTTAAAGAAAGACTTAGATATGCTAGAAGAGCTGCAAACATAGAGCAACAAAGGGTGCATTTCTGGGTTCTTGCAGGGGGGTAGAGCTGATGAGGAGAGGCTGAAGGAGTAGGAATGTTTCTGTAGAAGGCGATTTCTCAGAGGGGACATGGATACAATTCTACAAAATATTTACATCTATGATAATAAAGAGACCAATAAATTTTTTATAGTGTGGAACATGGACAGGTGACCAGGGCGCATAATAAGAAAATTAAAAACGAAACGCATGCCAATCTTGATATAAGAAAGCATGCACTTCAGCTAATAGCGGTTTGTTAAATTTTGGAATGATCTGCCAGAGGAGGTTAGGTGAGTGTGACATCCGATTGCAACATTAAGAAATGGGTTAGATTTGTTTATGGATAGGTGCGGCTATCATTATAACTACATGGACTGAAGCCAACAATTGGCGGCGGTTTTTAGTTATAGCCAGCATATTAATGTTAGATGGCCATGTTTGACCATTAACTTAGTTATTAATGCATGGGGATGGTTTTATATATATCATATATATATTATATATAGTATATATATATATATATATATTATATATATTATATATATATATATATATATATATATATAATATAATATATATATATATATATATATATTTTTATTTTTGACTAAGCCAAATTGGTGGATTTGTATTTACAACAATTTGACAAGCCCTTGGGTGCTTTGTGGCATTTGCAATGAGCATGTTGGTTAGTGGGTTGACCAGCGGACAGTCTCCGATAAGGCCCATGCTGGCTTCTTAACTGTCTCATTTTGACTTAATGTAATTAATATTCTTAAATAGCAAAAATTTTCAAACTCTTTTTATAAATTGTCTTTTTGAGGCAAATGTTGTTTGTTTGTTTTTTTCTTCTTTTTTTTTAAAATGTTTTAAGAGAAAACAAGGAGCCCAAAGTCTCCCCTCGAAAGCCAGTGAAAGAGGCGCACTTCTCAGATCTTTATTTATTTATTTGTCCGTTTTATTTTGGGTGCTTAAAGCCTTTTGGTTTGATACCACTCGTAAAAGTTGCGTCTTTTCCCGCCGGAGAGGAAGAGTCTCTTCATTTTTTGCGCTCCTGAAGAAGGAAGCTTAAGATTTCCAATCCATTTGAGGATAAACGAAAGAATACAAAGATAAAATTTAATCCTCAAATATTCATTTCATTTCAGATTTTTGTTCTCTCTTTAGGCTTCTCTTCCAATTTCCACCTCTTTATTTTTTTATTATTTTATTATCCTTTATATTTTCTGCTCTAATTTTAAAAAAGTTATCCACAAGGCATTTTATTTTATTTTTATTTTTTTGAATAATGAAATTTTGTAATAAGAAATTATTTTTTGAAGAAACACTTTATATAAAAAAATTTTACACATCTTACTTAATTAAGCAAGATTAGTCTATGAATATTATTATTATTATTATTATTATTATTATTATTATTATTATTCATTATTATTATTCAGTAGTTTAGTGTAGTATATACTCTTAACTAAGTAGTAGTAGTAGTAGTAGTAGGTATAGTAGTAGTAGTAAGTAGTAGTAGTAGTAGTAGTAGTAGTAGTAAGAGCTATGAATGTTATGTTAAGGTCTTCTTTTGCTCTCAAAGAATTCTTAATTACAAATTTGTGCTCCGAACCCTGAACCCGAACCCCGCGGCTCTTTGACTTCCTCCTTCGTCTCTCTTTCTTTTTCCATTCCATCTTTTTGACTCTGATTCTCTCGCCTTCTTTCATATACGAATTTTTTACTCCTTTTTTTCTTTTTTTTTCAGGAGAGCAAAAATCCGGTAATGAGGACAGAGTTTCTACCGGAGGCGAAAAACTGTGAGAAGAAGAAGAAGAAGAAGAAGAACGCTCAAAGGGAACTGCTGCGGAGCACACCTTAGCTGCTTCCTTTCAAACAAAAATTGAACACAATTATTATTATTATTATTATTATTATTATTATTATTATTATTATTATTATTATTATTATTATTATTATTATTATTATTATTATTATTATTATTATTATTATTATTATTATTATTATTATTATTATTATTATTATTATTATATTATTATAAACACCCTAAATGTATGAATGAAGGAGTAATTGTATGAATAATTATAATTGCTGTTTGTTTCAACTACCTATAATCAAAAATGACAATTTTTTAACAAATGGGAATTGAGAAAAATATGTGTAAAAGATATGCAAAAGACAAAAATATCACAATAAGAGATGAATGGTGTTAATATAAACATTAGGTTTTTAAACCATGAAGTTATACCATTAATAAAATTAACAAAATTGTGACCACTGCATCCCAACCTCAGTCGATCCTTATTATAGAATCTTTGTACATAAACAAATACAAACCTGAATTAAATAGCAATATCTCTTCAAAACTATACCTTTCCTGAATCCTTTCGGAGAACAGATGTCAACGGTATCTACATTTCTTAAATATATTGTGAATGATTCAAACAAGGCATTCACTTTCTCTAATATTAGTTTACTAACCTCCTGCTATTTGTATTTACAAATCAAGTATTTCTTGGTAGCTGCGCTCCTTCGAACTTATTTCAATATTAAAAATTTACAATGTTGAATAAATTTCTATTTATTAGGTCTGGCAATGATTATTCTTAATTTTATAATAATGTAAATTACATGGATTATTGTTGTAATTCACAGTTATAATAGTTTTTGTAATTCATTCTAATGGTATTGTATATACTATATAATATAATATATATATATATATATATTATATATATATCAACTATATATAACTATTATATATATATATATATATATAAATATATTATCATATATATAATAATATAATTATATATCATATATATATATATATATATATACTATACTATATTATCGCAAAAACCCCGAAACTAAATTGGATTTATATTATTTTTCAATAATTATACGCACATTCGAAGTGTTATTTAATGTTAATAGCAAAATAAGAGAAACTAATTTTATTCAATTAACTTTTAAAACCGGCGAGCAGGGCCTTCTATGTTCACCTTAGCACGATTTATTCCAATCCCAATAATATATATAAAATTATATTAACACACAATGGAAGCTTTAGCAGCTTTATTAATATATATATAATATATATATATTATATATATATAATAGTATATATATATATATATATATATATATATAATATATATTATATATATAATATATATACACTATATATATTATATATATATATATATAATATATATAATATATATATATATTATATTATATATATATATATATATATATATAATATACTATATATATATATATATATATATATACATAATACATATATATAATATATATATATATATATATATATATATACTATATATATATATATAACTATATATTATTTTTTATTCTTTTT
>JABUQX010009723.1:17500-38125 GCA_015478945.1 Trachelipus rathkii | reverse complement strand
CAAACTAGCACAATAGCCTACAGCCCTACCTCTAGCCTCCCCTACTCTGCCCTCCCCTATTCCTGGCTTTAACTCAGTTAAAATATATTTCAGACTGATGAACGTACGACACCTGATAAATTTTGCCATGAAAAAGGAGCTCTTTTAGTCAACAATTTATCATCTCTTTGTTTTTTTAATCAATATGGTGAGGATCCAATTGTGTGGAATTTTTTGACTCCCATTTTAGCCCCACCTAAAAATGACATAAAATTTCTTAATTTTCAGACCAATTTTAATGGGAAAACAAAGCAACCTCAGCTTTTTACGCTATAACTCATTTTCAAGGCTGTTTTTCTGTGTCAGTATCATTGTTCGGCATTTTCATTTTTCAGAACCTAATTTTTGACATTTTTTGAATCAACCTACAATTTTTCGAAATGACTTCAAACTTGAAATATACATAGAGGGGTCTATTACGCACAAAATGCAGATGTAGTTTTTTGATTTTGAAAATTGTGCTCAGCAAATAAAAAAAAAACAAAAAAAAAAAGTAAAGTAGTTTTTGAATTCCATTACTGAGTACAATTTTCCAAAAAATCAAAACTAATATCTGTTTGTAGGTAATTGACCTATCTATGTATATTTCAAGTTTTGAAGTCATTCGAAAAAAAATTGTTAAAAGTTATTAGGAAAAAATAATATCAAAAAAATTAGGTTTCGAAAAAATGAAAACGCCAAAACAGAATTGATACAGACACAGAAAAACACCTTAAACATGACTTCATAGAGTTGTTAAAAAGAAAGCTCGTTTCTTATAAACTCCCATCAAAATGAAACCACTCTTCTAGAATTAAGAATTTATGTCCCTTTTTAGGTCTAAATGAGGTCCCAAAATCCCCAATATTGGATTGAAAGATTAGAAAAACTGAAAGAAATATATATTTAATGGGAAACTACTTTGAAAATTCCCCATTATTATTATTATTATTTATTATATTATTATTATTATTATTATTATTATTATATTATTATTATTATTATTATTATTATTTTATTATTATTATTATTAGTATTATTATAATTATTATGAATTATACTTTTCAAGTTTTTTTTTATTTTTATTTCGTTTTTTCAATTATATTTTGGAGTTTGTGGATGATTTCTTTGGTTCCTTTGCTAAGATTTTCTACATTAATATTTAGTTACTCTATTCGCTTTAAATAAACTTCTTTTAAAAGTCTGGCAATTTTTTGCCCCCATTCCTACTATTTCTTAATAAATTATTATATATATATATAATATATATTATAATATATATATAATATTATATTAGATAATATATATAATATATATATATATTAATATATTATATATATATATATAATATATATATATATATATATATATATTATAATATATTTATATATATATAATATCAGAGCTGGCGCGCCTATAATTTTTTTTGAGTGCGCCTGCGCCTATGCGCTTATGCCGACCTAGTGCGCTTTAGCGCACTATATTTTTTGATCGCATTCAATCGCCTAGCCCTATGCCGGCCTTTGGCGCCTACGGACTTTTCGCCGGCTGGTGATGTTCGTAAATTTATTTGCAAAGTCAACTTTAGTGTAGTGCGAAAATAAAAGCATGCTTTTATAAAGAAGAAAAACACACTTATTAATTTTTGTAATAAACACCGTAAACTAATAGCTACACGTCTTTTTCTCCTCCATGTCCTTTGTCCATGTTTTACCCCCAGAGGTTCAGCTCGAGCGCTGCAAAAGTTGAAAATCTTCAGAGCCGTAGTTGCCAATTTATTTGTAGTAAAGAACTACTGAACCAGTGTATAATATATATATATATATATAAATATATATATATATATATATATAATATATATATTATATATATAATATATATATAATATATATAATATATTATATATAAGTATGTTTTACATTGGTTTTTAGAATGATACAAGTTCCAAGCTTCTTAAGTTCTAACTTTTAAGGTAAAAAAAAAAATGAAAAAATACTTTGTTCCTGTTCATAGGCGCGGCTATAGGCCCAGAGAATTGGCTGTGCGCCTTTGCGCTAGTCCGCTTATTAAAAAATTGGTTCGCCTATGCGCCTTTGCGCCTACGAATATATGCGCCATAGGCGCATAGGCGCAAATTGGTGCAACGCCCAGCTCTATATATATATATATATTATATATAATATATATATATATATATTATATAATATATATATATATAATAGATATATATATAATATATATATATTATATAATATATCCACTAATTATCCACTAATTTAATCACCAATGGAATTCTCAAAGATTTGTCATAATATGCTTCTACAACCGCATTGATTATATTAATGTTATTGGCTAAGTTCAAGGGGTACCCATCCACAAAGTATTAACATTGAAATGTTCACAGGAGATTTTACGCGTCGTCGTCTAGAGCCAAAAGTATCCGAGAGTACGTAGACGCTGGACTTCGCTCGCTGAGTGAACAGCAGCCGCGAGCTTTTCCACTAAGCCATCCATATATATGATTCGACGTGTCGAGCTGTGGACTTGTGGAAACCAGAGAGAGCGAATACAAGGACCAAAGAGAAGAATTGGAAAGAGAAGGATATCAGAGCGAATTATTGAAGAGATTGAAGTCGATTCTGGATTCTACTTGAAGATTTGATTGAAATTGATATATATGCAATATGTCGAGAAAGATTTTGATAAAGATAAGGCGTTTTGATTCTTCATAATGGTGTGGACTATAATTCACAGAAAAAGAGAAAATTATATTGTAAAGTTTGAATTTTAAGAAATGATAGAAGATTGTCACATATTAAATTGTATTTTCACCTTTGTAAATCTGGGGTTGAGGAGCAGCAAATAATTTTGGAAATTCATCTTTTTGGCTATTTGGATAATAATGATAAATACAAAAGAAAAATATTATAAAAAAAATTTAAAATACTAATTGAAGAAGTGAGGCGTGTTGTCCCAATTCGAGCGGTCGAACAGTAGATGATAAGAGTTAGATGGCTTTTCATATGTCGCTGATGACTCACGTGCGGTTAGCTACAGGCAAACTGTGAAACCTGTCGTGCCTCTAGTCTATTGTCTCCAGTCATGGGAGTCGTGCTTCGCTTCAATGAGGTTAGTTAGTACTTTTTCAGTGTGTGAAAGGCTTTAACATAATAATGTTATGTGCTTAAAACTGAACGAGCTGGATGAGGTGTACACGGAGAATTGGATAAGTTAAAGAATTAAATATATGGGACCAAGAGTTAGTTTATAGAGTGGTGCAATAGATGCGAAGAGGGATAGATAAGGGTAGATATTTTGGAAAAAATGTGAGGTGAGGAAAAGATAAACAAACAGACTCTAGAGTAGGAGTCATAAACCAGGTACGGACTAAGAGGAGTAAGCATAATGAGTATAATCGAGTATCCAGTGAGATAAGTGGTGTATATAGGAAATGTGTGAGTCGTATAACTGTATGTTGAGACGAGTGTGGAAAAATATAGGCATTGAACATTATTTCCAATAGTATTGGACATATATTGGGTGAAAGTGGCCCGAATACTCACGGGCAAAATTAGACAAAACAGATGTTGAGTGCATGGCTTCTTGCAGCAATTATTAACTTCAAGATTATGGTTGGCGGAGACTGCATGTCACTTAGTAAGATACTGTAGGTAGTGAGTTAATAGACACGTGGACGAGTGCAGTGCCGAGTAGCAAATGTGAAGTAAAAATATCTTATAGGGTTATTTGTTTTGATTAATATGTTGCAATCTCGTTCAGGTATGAGTGAACACAGTTAGGTGCAGAGCTAGTACCGGCTGATCAAGTTATATATATAGATGAGGTGATAATGATATTAAGATATGGAACAAGAAATATTAAAGGTATAATGAAAATAATTTTCGTTATATTATAGAGAATATGTATGATATAAAATAATTTATACCTCTCTCCTAATGTACTATATGAAATAGTATAAATCATCCAAATTAATAAATGGTATATATATATTATTAGTATGATTGATTATAAGATAAATGAGAATTTATGTTATATGGAATATATTAATTATTATATATATAGATATGCTAGATTAAATAAAGTCTGTGATTAGATATATTATTAAGGTCATATATTAAAGTAGGTATAAATTGTATATTGATTAGTAACGTGATCTAGTATTTATATTTTGGAACTTGTTATATAATTTATTAAAGTATGAGTAACTAGGCTAATTTTACATATAATATTAACATCATGTGAACTATTTGAACAACTAGTAATTATTAACTAGTACTTATTATCTACTATACTATATATATATACTATATATATCATATAATATATAATTATAGTATATAATATTATATATGTATATATATTATAATTATATATAATATATACTTAATATATACATTAATTTTATATATTATAAATATATTATATATAAACAACGAATATAATAATTCATTAATAATTAATATATATTATTATATAAAAATTATTTTTTTTATGTCATATTTTCATATATTATTATATAATAAAGCGTTATACCGGTAATATAGCTACCTATATAAGTGTTAGAGCTCAGCTCACTCACTAAACCAAGCGAGTATATAAGTCCAGGTATCTCAAATACTGGTATCGGTATATGAAGATATGTGAGCTATTCTTCTCCCTTAGGGCTATTGAGTCATCAGCCATCGCTATCAGACGTTAAATGAGCTACACCTGCGCATCTTGAATTATGGGCTCTGCCCGCAGATTGAAGTAATGTGGTATATTTCTGGTAAATATAATTATATATATATATATATATTTATATTTAATGTATATTATATATAGTATGAGATATATATAGTTATAACGTTATAAGTAGTATATAATATATATATATATAAATATAGATATATATAGGTAAATATATATTTATTAGATATATATATTATATATATATATATATAAGATTGCTAGCAAATTTAAAAAGGAAAAAAAATTATTTTAAATATCACAAAAAATTTGTAATTAAGAGGCCTCTCCTTGGTTGATAATTATAATTACATCTTGACTGAAGCAAAATATGTATTGAATTACTGGTCATATTTAGTGATAATGCAAATGGGAGTGCTAATGCCGCTTCCGAGATTGTCGGCACCCTTTGTAATCATATGAATGAACTTCGCATCTGGGTTAGACCAAACTGTTGAATGAAAATCGTTGTGGACCTTAGAAATACGATTTACTCCAAAGATAGAATTACTACAATTCAAAATCTTGATCTGATTAACAAATCCAATGCAAACCACTAAGCACTTACAACTTTAAGCAAATATCACAGGAGGCAAAGGGCCTTTACGATTTGCTAAATCAATACAATTCGTTATTAGATATCAAAAAATTATAAAAGAATCCCTTCAGTAAATTATTGAGGTTATTAGCCTTGCGGTCAAAAGAGGGGTTTTTGGGTTCATTATTGTCAAGACCAATCTTAAAATATAAAGTACTTTACGACTCACATGCAGAAGAAACCATGAGTTAGATCCTCAGTGCATAGACGATTAAACAAGGTGTTTTATGAGACTGTTGCAATAGTAGTTTTTGAAACAATTAAATAAAAGGGAAGAAACATTCATTATCAAAAAAAATAGAGCAATAATTTAGACAACTTCTGTGGAACCCCATGATCTAGCTGTTCGATGGCAATACTGCAGATACGGAAATTTTTCATATAAAAGGGAGATTGTTAAAATCAAGACTTATGATTGCTGTGATGGCTGTGCTTGATCTGACGAGTTACAATTTCAAGTGAGGTAATCAAAAAATACACATCACATATGGTCCATGAATGAGCATCATTTTCATTTTCACCATTTAAATTCAACATTGTGGAAGGGAAGGTGAAGATGATAGTGAATACTTTTCACTTTTGGCGGATGAAACAGCAGACATTTCTGGGTGGAGGAGCTGTCAATTGGCGTTCGTTTAGTTGATGAGGGTTTGAAAGTTAGAGAAGAATTTTAGGTTTTACTCCGTGAAAAAATTAAAAACTGAAGATATAGCAGAAGTCATTTATTGACATGATGATAGAAGTTTACAAATATTTAAATATGTAATAAAAGTCGTATGGAGCTATGGATTTGATGGATGCATGAGACCATAGACTGGAAGGAAGAAGAAGGACAGAAGAGTAAGATATAAGAAGATGCAAATATCCAAGCAAATATGTCCACATGGGTACGTCGATCAGCGTTTATATTAGGTGTTAAGAACTTGGAGAATTGTTCCCGAATTATTCGAAAGTGGAAAAGAAGCTATGAAGATTGTATTTTCTTGATAAGCCCATGCGTAGGAAACTGATAAGGAAATAAACGCGAAGCTATTGAAAACAAGATGGTCCATCAAAAAAATGTTGTCTGAAATTATTGAGAAGAAATTCATAGAAACATGGAAATCAGTTTTAAACATTTTCATACAGAGATTCAGAAGTAACAAGCCACAGAGACCACAGTATTTCAACTTTCGTCAAGCAAAAAGGAACTTACCGTAAATTCATTGTATTTGCTTAGTGTCATCTATGGAAACTAAAGTATATACCTTCTACTTTGAGCACCTTCACAAACATTCTTTCAAAACTCTAAAACTATCTATCTTGGAAGAGGAGTTCACCAACTCACGTTTTCTAAGACTAATAGAATTCGGTGTGAGAAAATAGGTAAAAAAACAAATGAGGAGAAAAAAATGGTCGCAAAACTGTATTCAAGGAAATTTGGTACCTCACAAAGTGTTAAGAGAACTGACTCAGGAAGTTTTTTTATATAGAATTCCAATGCGCACAATGTGGGAAATTTCAGTTACATTGTGATGATAGTAGTCAACTTAAATGGACAGACAAGTACTAAATCTGTTGTCATGATAATCACTGTGGGAGATTATTCAAGGATTTATTCCTATTATCCATACCTGAAATTCATTGAATCTTCGTCTTGCAAATCAGGATTTTGTCGAACTCAACAGAATAGACCAACATTGTAGGTATTTACGAGTCCATCATAGAATAAATGAATTAAATTTATGAACAATATATGAAGTAGAGATACCAGAAAAAGTTGAGATTCACCACACTAGTGGTAGGACCATATTGAAAACTTGGAGAGCGTGAAGCAGAATACATGGGTTCAACTTAGGAAGGAAAATCAGATGGGGACCAAAGGTTATAGGAATATGGGAGATGCAAAATTGGGAATAGGGAATGCTCAGTCCTAAACTAGGCGCGGTTTCGGCTGCTTGTATGACAAGCAATGAAAATGTGCGATTAACGCGTGCACCAACTCAGTACGTAAACAAATATGATATGGTAAGATCATGATTGCTAGCACTAAAGAAGAGTGTAGAAACGTGTTGTGCGTAGTGGGCACACTTCAGTGTGCTGAAGATTCAGACGTATCATGGGATTGCGGTAGTGGCGTCACGAAGAAGTGGGGAACGAAAATATAACCAGCCGCAAGCAATCAGAGGTTCAGAGTAACCTGGTTACAGTAGTAATTTAATCAAAATGTGGACATACGTCATAATATACAGAGAAAATAAATGGTATTATATATATATAATACTAATTATATTTATTTATTTATAATTTTATGATATAAAGAAAAAACAATTATACATTAATGTTATTTAGTTAAAGGCGAGGTCCTCAATACTCAATGTCACTCTCTAATATGTTGAGCTCTCGGCTCAATTACGACTTATTTATAAGTGGAAGTTATTTATAGCCGGAATGATAGCGCCCCGAATCGAAAAGAAGTATGATATATTGATTAAGTACGTGACTGATGCGGTCTTTTCTCAAATTTTAGTAGATATCAGTACAGATTAAAACTCGTGAGGGCATTTAATGTAAGGCACGATATGCACCAATAAGAGTAGAGGCCGGAGCTATTTTATATCGAGATATAAGAATTTCTCACTGGCGAGAAATTAAGTAAAAGACATGCCGAGCACACTCTCGTTGGGGTCTGCGCGTGATGAATATCGTACGCTATCGGACGGTGCGAAGAGTGTACACAAAAGATGAAATAGAATGCCAAAATAACCTTTTAAGTACTCATAGTGCTGAGAAACATTTTGGAGATTACGGTATATTAGAATGATACGAGTTAGTATATTAGGCATAATATTTAGATAAAATGTTAAGAAAAGAAGTATTATTTAATGTAATTGGAAAACAAATCTAAGTTGATATTAGGAATATGTTATATCTTAATATAAGTATGAGTTATATATAGAGTATTACTTAAGATAGAATTGAAATTATGAGATATGAGAATATGATAATAGAATAAAGAATATATAATTAGTAATTTATTAATAATCATGAAGGAGTGAAGAAAAAATACTATTAATGATATTTGAACTTGTACAGTAATAATATATAAATTGTAAGAGCCAGAAGATAATAGGTTAAGTAATTATAGTAAGGTTTAATTATAGTATAGATTATTAATTAGTCATCATTATTTTCGATCCATTTCCAATAGCATTGTCTAGTTAACTACAATAGTGAGTTACTCAACGACTTTACTTTGATTTTTAAGCGGTCATACGTTGACTATAAGTTTTACTCTTATGTTCAGTCTGATACATAACTAACCTATTTTTATTAAAATATATAGAATAATATATTATGTTTTTACTTTGCTTCACATGTGTTAAGTGTTAGTAATTTTGTAGTCAAAAAAAAAATTTGCTAGGGGACGCACAAGCAAAACCAATCATTCTCCTTAGATATTCATCTGGTCCAGCACCTACTATATAGATATTAGTCTTAACAAATGTAAAGGTTCAATTAATAATAGAGATTATATGTTAGGTGTATATTAGAAGAGTAATATAGTGTAGAACCTGTGAGGTTTAACCATCATATTGTAATTAATTTAGTGGCAAGTATATTATATTATTATGCTACTAACAAATTATAACTAGTACTATTCAATAATGAGACTTAACGTATACAATATAAATAGTTATATTTATATATTATATAAAATATATAATATGATTTTACAAGAAAAATAATTTATTATAAATTCAATATATTTTAAGGATGTGGCTCGTGAATATTCCACGGATATTGGAGTAGTGGAATTAGCACAGTTTACACCGGATAAACCATTCACTCAGGATCACAGAGTTATGTAATATTGAGGGTAGAAGGAAGAGAGAGAAATGTGTAAAAAAAAAAAAAAAGGTGACTTAAATTATAAAAATTGTTTTGTTGTGCAATATTTCTTGCTGGAAAGGCTTATCAATCTGTCCGGGATAACGGTTTTCGGGATGGCAAATTTTAATGCTCGTTGTAAAGTCCAGTACTATCATAAGGGTATTGATTGATTAGAAAATATGTAGACCTTTAATTCGCATACCGTTAGAGGCAGTTTTTATGATTTTTAAAAAAATATAATAAATTAGAGTATAATATTAAAATGTCCTTAAAAAGAATTTCACATTTGAAAAATGCGAGTTTTTTTCAACTAAATTAGTTATTAAAAATGTATATATTTATATTGCAAAGATTTTAAATTATATATTTTTCAGGAACAGTTGAGTATTTAGCTTTAGAAACTGGCCAAACTAAATTTATGGTTTCCAAACACAGTAGCATATAGTGTTAAAAAAATCGCTGGGCCTATATCTTGGGCCGATCATCCCCACGAATAAAAATTGATGATGGTGGAATTGAGGACCACCACTTGTTATTTCTTCGTGATTTGTAATATGTTAGCGACCTAAGATTAGGTTATTGACATCTTGATTATGATATAGCTAATTATAAAATATAATAAACATGTTAGATGAAAGATAAATGTTAGAAATTAGAAAACAACGATTTAAGATTGAAATATGTTAATAAAGAAAAAATGTTGCTCAACAATTTAAGTTTCCCAACTGGAATGGGGTGATATGGGACCATCACCAAATTTTTATTCTAATATTATTATTTTAACCATTTAATTATAAAATTTTAATTACTGACACATCTAATTTTATTAATATTATTAATAAACAATTTTTGTAATATTATAGTAAAAACTCAAAAGAATTATAAATGTGTGAATAATAAACGTTATAAAAGAATTTAATAAAGAATTGCTATAAATAGAACAGGAGGACCTCAAAATTAGTGGTCAGTGAGAAATATGTACAGCAGAAAACAGAGATACTCTGATATAGATTTCATTTTAATACTTTAATTACATAAAATTTTTATTGAATTTAGGAAATTACTATTATTATCTTTCACCAAGACTGGGGGTAAGATTACTAATTAAGTAGGCTCACTGTATATTTCATAGAAAAAAAAAATCAAAAAAAAGTGTTAATTAGGGAAAGTAGGGGATACCGATAAGTTATATACTTAAAGTTGTCACCAACTCACCTCATACCGTCCCGTACGCTATTATATATTACTTGGAAATTTATATAATATATAATATATATTAATTATAATATAATATATATTATATATATAAAAAGTGAATAATATTGATTAATATTATTATAATAATATATTATATTTAATATAATATATATTATATATATATTATATAATATATATATAATATTAATATATATATATTAATAATAATTTATATATTATTAATATATATAATATTATATATAATATATTAAATATAAAGAGTGAGAATAATTAAATATATATATAATCAATTAATATATATATATTTTAAATTATAATATTATATTATAAATATATATTATAATATATATATTAATATTAATATATATATATATAATATATATTATATATAATATATATTACAATATATTATATATATATATTTATTAATGGATCCAGACTCTACATGAAATAGGTATTACTGAACCTATAATCTATAAATAAGTAATAATCAACTCTATATATCAAACATCTTAAAATTTACTTTTAAGAGTATTTTCTTTGAAAGTAAGCTAAATGTTTCTGATTAAGTCGAACATATATTATGTAATATTGTACATACGGATATCTACCCAAAAAAGAAACACTAATAAATATATAAGTCACACATAATTAAAACTGATGACATATACTTCCTAATAACTCTCGCTCTAAAATGAAAATAGGGTAGTAATGGGGCGGTGTGACGTGTTGGCAAAAAATTAGATGTGTAGGGATGCATAAGATACCGGGCAGTGAGGAAAAAATAAGAAAGTTTTGTATTTCTAAGTTAAATAGGTTTAAAAAGTTTAGAAGAGGAATAGAGCTAATAATGGGTTCGTAAATATTAAATATAAACCATAAAAAAGTGAGAGCTAAATAAAGGTTAATTGCAACAGTATAAAATAGAACAATTTATAAAACATTATTACTACGCTTTCAATGTATTATTTGTGATTTTTATATTTGTCAGTTCAATGTCTATCTAAAAATCTATTAAATTTATTAAATCTATAAAATCTATATAATCTATTAAAATAAAGGAGTATTAGTAAAAATTTTCATTTAGAGAACTTGTGTCGTTGTTTTGACTTTGGGTGAGGATTTCAGTGCATGTAGCAGTTTCAAATTATTCGTTTACACAAATTAAAAATTAGGTATAAGTTCACCTTTAAAAATACTTTCGATATAAATAAATTATATTTTGGAAGAGACTATTTTAAATGGAAACTGTAAACTTTTTGGAACGCTTGTAGAATTAATGGGGAAAATATTTCTCTCTCTCTCTCTCGGAACCTGGGATACCGTAACACTGCTACTCATTACTTACTTATTACCACTCTTTCTTTATTCCATCCTTTATCGCTAATACTTTCTCTTTCTCATTCTCATTGACTCTCTCCAAACTTTTTTAACTCTTCTTTCTCATCTTTCATTTTATTTCGTCATTTTTTCCACTCCTCTCACTCTCTCTCTCATTTCACAATCGTTGTAGTGTCCTGCATCAACTATATTGTGTTATTCAGCATATTTCATAACGGATGAAGGCTTATCATTGATGTCTATTTCATGTCTACACACATAGGGCTGACATTCATAATCTTCGTCACTTTTATGGGATTACCTGCTAAAAAATCTCCTCTCTCTTCTTACTCTCTGCACTCTCGCCTTACCTCTCTCTCTCTCTCTCTCTCTCATCTCTCTCTATATAATATATATATAGATATTTATATAATATATATATATAGAGTATTAGAAATCTCATCTCGTTCTCTCTTACTATTCATGTCTTCTACTTTCCCTACCCGCTTTTGATATTATGAAAAAAAGTGTTTTTTTTCATTGAATCTCTCTACATTCTCAACTTTATTATTAAATGTCTCTCCATTTCTCATTTCCTTCAGTCATTTCACTCCACTATATTTTTTATTTGCGAAAAATCTTATCTCTCTCTCTTCTCATCTCTCTCTCTCTCTCTCTCTCTCTCTCATCTTCATCTCTACTCTCATCTATCTCTCCTCCAGCCGCATTATCTTACTCTTTTAAAAGATAGACACAGGAAAATCATTAAAAATTTAACTATATATAGGAATTTATTGATATATATATTAGATATATAAAATAGAAAGATGATATTATGATCGAGTATTAATTATTATTATCGAATTAACAGGAATCATATGCATAAATGTGTATCGGAATATATAAGATAGAATAGTAGAAGGAAGCATGGATATTCGAGCATACTGGGTATATGTGTGGGCGCGAGACAAACTGCCATAAGAAAAAAGTGACCGGCTCATTTAAGTCAAAGCCAAGAGCACACCGAATTGCAAATAAGTGACCTTATAACTGAGAGGTAAAATGAGAAGGTTATATTGATATTTTCACTGCCCTCATTTATCGAGTTCCCGTATCTAAAGGGACTGAGAGTGACTTTCATGCACTTGGGGTTTGGGGGTTCACTCCCTTGGACTGGAGTTGACAAGGATGTCCAAATTTGTTGAGAACAGACCAATTTTGTGAATCGATTTCCAATTTGTAGAGAACGATCCGGTTTCTTGGACTAACACTTACAACTGTTTCCGTAACTTTCTTTTACGTAGAGCTCAAAGATCACACCCTTGGATTACAGAACTATATCCGCGTGACTTTCGTATACATAGAATTTAATGTTTACTCCTTGAACTACCGAACTGTTCCTTTTGACTTTCAAATACCTAGAGTTCAAAATTCAATTCCTTGAACTACAGAACATTCTCCGTGCTTTTCGTATCCGTAGAGTCCAAAGTTCACTCCCTTGTACTACAGTATACACTGATATACAAATTGTGGAGAAAAACGAGCCGGTTTCTTGAACTGACTCTTAGAACTGTCTCTGTGACTTTCGTATACATAGAATTCAAAGTTCACTACCTAGAACTACAAAACTGTCTCCGTGGCTCCCGTCTACATGGAGTTCAATGATCACTGCCTTGGACTACAGAACTGTCTCCGTGACTTCCTTATACATAGAGTTCGATGTTCACTCCCTTGGACTAGAGAACTGCCTCCGCGACTTTCGAATACCTAGAGTTCAAAATTCACTCCTTTGTACTACAGTAAACACCGATTTACAAATTGTGGAGAATAACTAGCTGATTTCTTGGATTGACTTAGAACTTTCTCCTGTAGGAGACTTTCTGCATATCATTATAGCTAGCGGCAAGCTGTTTTATGCACCCAAATCAGAATCCGGTTGAAAAGATCTTTCGAAACCGGAGGCTGATGTTCATAAAATATTGGAGCCAGAATCGGAATATTTTTTGCCGGTTCCGACTTCAACTCCACCTCCATCATTTCAAAATGTATATCTTCGATTCCGACTCCAGCTCCACAATTTTAAAATTTCACATCTCCGACTGCACTCCTCAAAATAATTTAGGTTCAGGCTCTGAACCCTTTTATTTTATGTTAATTTTTTTTTTTTTTGCTCCTGTTCCGGCTCCGCTGATCAAAAAAAATTTCCTCTTCGGTTCCATCCAAAACTTTGCGGCTCCGCGACTCCTTCTTCGTAGCCCTGTCAGAAATCCCAAATAATCGGAATCAAAACCGGAGTTGTATTACCTAATAACCGATCCATAGTTCTCTCTCTCTCTCTCTCTCTCTCTCTCTCTCTCTCTCTCTCTCTCTCTCTCTCTCTCTCTCTCTCTCTCTCTCTCTCTCTCTCTCTCTCTCTCTCTCTCTTTTCACACACATCACTTAAAAACCGCTAACAAACAAAACTCTTTCGCAATGCAAAAGCGTAGTACACTCAAACGGCACCATCACACATCACATTCCACAAGCACAGCACAAGTACACCCCCAGTACCGAGCATCATCACGATATTCACATAAATTGGATACCACTGAACTGAAACCATTTCTCCTGATGATTCGAACGACCCATGGTTTGATCTTTGAAGCATGGCTTATCCTATAAAGTCTAAATTCTCTGAAATCTTCCACCTGATTAACAAAGTATCTTTCATACCATCATGTTGGATGTTTTCCCTATTATTATCAAATAACGATGGCAGTAGATGCTTCATCCTTACTTGGTGTTTCATCCTATCATATATTCTTTGTTTATATCAATTTGTTGATGCTGTTTCGGTTTTCTTACTTTAAATAAAGATAATAATCAGAACCAATGTACTGTACTAATTGTTTTCATCTTCATATGAATTAGCATTCATCATCAATTCATCATTCTATTTAGTGAACTTTACTAATTGTTCTTTTCATATGAATTAGCATTTCTTATCCTATATCTATATCTCCATGATTCTTTCAGTATAGCTTACTAACTACCTCTTCATTTGGATTAGCATCCCTTATCCTATATAATTTTTTATTGTACTTTACAAATTGTTCTCTTGATTTGAATTAGCATTTTTTATCCTCTATTTATCCTTTTTATCGGTTTAGATGACCTTTTCCTCAACTTCTGTACCCATTCATTTCGTGATAAATCTTTTTCTCCTTCTTCTTTTCTCCTCATTTCTATTTTTACTTTTATTTCTGTTAATCGCCACCTCTTTCAGGAAAAGCCTTAATATTGAATCAGGTTCCTCTTTCGCTACGAAACATCGGAGATTCAGATAAATAGATCATCGAGTAACGATTGGGTGTGAGATTTAAGGTGTAAATGTTCAGCTCCTTCGAGTTCAAAGAAGCATATAGTAGTAGTAGCGTAAGTAGAGAGTGCGTTATTTAGTTGGGTTGGTGTTGGTATGTTTAAAAGATCCCCCTTAATTTTTTCCACTTTAATCCTTCTAAATTTAGTCTATTTAATATATTATAATATAATAAAAATATATAAATACTAGTTTTATAAGTGTTGACTTAGAAAAAAATGCTTATACTATACTTAGTATAATTATATATAATTTATTTTCTATCTCTATTATATAATATATATAAATATATATAATATATAAATAATATATAATATAAGTAAATATACTAAATAACCAGAATAAAATATATAGTTTTTTAAATAATGCGAATGAAAAAAATATATATGGAATATATAGATTAATATTATAATAATATAAAAAAATAATATAATAATATATATAAATAAAAATATATATAATATATTATATATATATATATCATATATATATATATATTAATTCTATTTATATAATAATATAATAATAAAAAAAATAATATAAAATAATTATATAATAAAAATAAATATATATTTAATAAATATATATAATAATATTATATAATTATATAATATTATATATATATATATATATATATATATATATTATATATATATATAATATTATATTATATATTATAATATAGTATAATATATATATTGTGACTGTCGTCCGCGAGTTGGGACCGGCAATAAAAACAGCTGGAAGAAAAGGAAAAAGAAGAAATGAGAAGATCTAGGGTAAAGACTAAGAAGAGGGCTATAAAATACAATAGAACTACTTCATAAAGTTCTAGAAGGATTTCTGTGTGTGGAAAGATGTAAGGTCCAGATTATTATTAAGTGGTAGCTACCAAAATTAATCAAAATATTCATAAAATATTTTAATATTTTTGTTGAATCAGAAATTTAATATTAAAACCACACTGTATAATAAAGCAAATTAACATTTTTAGCGGACTAAAGTGGAGCACCCAAATTTTTAATCTAGTTTTTTTCAAAAATTATTAATTTTAGATAAATACGTAAAGTGTTGTCTGTAATAGTTTAGATGAGGAGCAAAAAAAAAAATTGTATCATCATGTCTTTTAACAAAAATGAATAACACAACATTTATAATTGCAAATAAAGAAGCTGCGCTACAATTAATTTTTGGTCTACTTGTGAATGGGATGTTTCGACGCAGTCGTTCAATATGAAGACTATCTTCGAATAACTGTTGGGGCTGGGAACCCCCTTCTAACATTATACACTTCCATGAACGATCGCAGTATTACATATGTATTATGCGATTGACATCACTCTATAATCATGCGGGACACGGTGTTTCGAATAGTAAATATATAAATTGATATGGAACTGAAATGCCAAGGGAAGTGAAATTCCTATTTTGGTGATATATAATATATTACTATATATACTATATTATTAATCATATATATATAATATATATTATATAATATATATATATATATATATATATATATATATATTATTATATATATGAAATATAAATATAATATTATATATATAATATATATACTATATATATAATATATATATATATATTATATATACTTATATATATATATATACATATATAATATTATATATCATATATATATATAATATATATATATGAATATATATAATATATATATAAATATTATATATAATATATATCATATATATATATATATATATATATATGATATATATATATATATATTTTTATATATATACTAATATATATATGAGGAATTCTTTTTAAAATTGCTTTTTGGATATTAGGGAAGTGAATGATGAGGGTAAGATAAAGGAAGTAGGGCTGGTTTGCAAGGGAAGGGGAGTAGATATATGTCCTTTAAGTGAAAAAAAGTTGAAAGGCAAAAGAGAGAAATGGTTTGGAAGCAACACTGAGCAAGTTTCAGGGGTGAGTAAGAGAGTGAGAGGGTCAAAGTTAGAGAAAATGTAGTGATAATTATGAAAGAAGAATTATGGGAGTATGTGAAAAAAATAAATTTATTTGCTCAAAATTAATGTGGGGTAAAATTGGTAATAAGAAATAAAACCTGGTTATTAGTAAGTGCATATGCCCCAATAAATGATAATGCGGTGGAAGTAAGATAGCTGTTTTGGGATGAACTAAACGATTGTTTGGGTAGATTTAATATGAACGATACAGTATGCTTGTTAGGTGATCTAAACGAAAGTGTGGGTGATTTACAAGAACAAGGAATATTAGGCCATTTTGGAGTACGAGGCATGAGCGGAAATGGGAAAAAATTGTTAGAATTATGTGCTGTTAAAGAGACGATAATAGGAAATACATAGTTCAATAAGAGGAACATACATAAAAATACTTTGGTTAATTGAGTGACAGGAGATCGTGTTCTGCTTGATTATATATATGTAGTTATAATATATATAATATAATATATAATATATATATATATATATAACTAATATATATATAATATATTATATTATATATTATATATATATATATACTATATGTAGTTCAAATGGAGATAGACAGGTTGTTGGATGTGAACATCTCAAGGAGTGCAACAGGGGGCATATCTGATGACTATTTAGTAGAAGCAAAGGCAAAGGTGAAAGGAGTGTGGGAGAAAAGATTGAAACTTAGCAGGAGTGCAAAAGTTACAAGAATAGGGAAATTAGAAAATGAAGAATATTTAACAGAATACGTAAGTATTCTGGAAGAAAAATGGGGAAGTAGCGAAAGAAAGAGAGATAGATGGAGTACTAGAGGAATGGAATATTTTTAATGAAACAATACTGTTGAATACAAGGGACGCTTGTGGTGTGAAATAGAATAACCCAAATTCTAAAAGAAAAGGTATCAAATGGTGGAGGGAAGAATTAGATGTTATTATTAAAAGAAAAAAAGGAAGTTTTTGAAAAAAATCAAATCAAAATATTACGGTGGAAGATTTCGACATAAATTTGTAGGTCATATTACAAAGCATGAAATAGTGAATGCTTTGAAGAAATCAAAGGAAGAAAATCTTCTGGGTTGGATGTTAAACTTGTAAGAATGTTGAAAAGAGGGTTGGTAGCAGAGTCATGGAGTGACACATGAGATTATTCATTGTTTGCTGGGAAACCATAAGATTGGCAAAACTCATGTCTTGTTCCAATTTATAAAGGAAAGGGTGGCAAAATGGGGAGCTCTAATAAAAGAGGAATAGGTTTATTGAGTATCGTAGATAAAATTTAAGGACGAATACTAATAGATAAAGTTAAAATTATTACTGATAAACAGATTGAGAAAGAGCAATTACGTTTTTAGGGATAGTCTCGGTTGTGTAGATCAGGTTGAAAATGCAGGCAGGTAAATACTCAGAAAAGAAGAATGACGTTTTTGTATGCTTCCGTAACTTGAAAAAGGCTTACGATAGAGTTTAAAGAGGGAAGCGATGGAAAGTATTTGCTCTTAAATGCAATTAAATATTTTTATATTAATAGCAGGGCTTGCGTTAGGATTAAGAGGAAGGAAAGGGAGCTGTTTAAAGTAGGAGAAGATTTGAGAGAAGGTCCTGTAATGCATCATTGATTGCTTAATATCTTCATGAACCGCTTAGTTTAGGATATACATAGAGTTGCTGAGAAGCTGATTTGTGGTAACATTGGGATTTTTGGAATATGAATGGTCTAATGTTTGCAGGTAATACTGTACTGGTTGATGATTCAAAAGAAAAACTGTGTCATTTGGTTCTTCAGTTTGAACGAGTGTGTAAAGGAAAAGGATTAAAATTAATCCTATTAAAATAAAGGGATGAAAATTAATACAAGGCCTCAAGGAGAGAACTCTCAATCTTTGTTGGATGAAATAAAGGTGAATGGGGAAAGCCCAATAGAATCTATACTCTTTAGATAGATATTGGAGCCTTCGGAGGGATGAAAGAAGAGATTGACAATAGGATTGTGGAGGGTGAAAGAGTATTAAGTAGTTTTAGAGAATTATTGAAAAACTGAAATTTATCTAGCAAGGTTAAAATTAATTTATTTGATTGTGTATTTATTTGTTCCAACTGTTTTGTATTAATGTGAAACTTGGGCATTAAATTCAAATTTGGAAAGAAAAATTGAGGTTTTGTAAATGCGTGTTTAAGAAATATCTGTGAGATGAAGAGAAGTGACAGAACCAGAAAAGTAAAAATAAGGAAAATATGCTACTAGGAAGTAAGCCTGGATGAAAAAGCGAATAAAGGAATACTGAAATTGTATAAAAACCTGCTTAAAATGAGTGATGAGAGACTGACTAGAAGGAATTTATATTTGAAGTAATAGGTAATAGGAGAAGGGGCAAACCCAAATGGAGAAGGCTTAATGTAGTAAAGGTAATTAATTTGAACGAAGTAAATATAGGATATAGAAGGAAATATAAGATATAAGATCACTCAAGCTAAGTTTTATTTAATTTTATATTCTTTTAAACATTATTTGATATATTGTAAGATTTTAGCTTTTGGATTCCTTTTAATTTAAAATTGGCTAATATAAAAAGTTTATTTTTTTAGGTTTTAATAAAATATAAACCCGCAAGTTAGTTTGCGTATGATTGAGTTAAAGTTTGCGGGCTTATTTATTGTTGTCTATTTATTCATTTACTCATTTATATCAGTTTTCAAAGTCTATTGTGTCAATATAAACATAAATTATAATAATTTTTATCTTTAAGGTTTTAATGCGTCTACAGCATTTATTTGCTTATTTTTTTTTACTTTGTCTTTCATTTTTTTATACGTGATCTGTGTGTGTGTGTTTGTTGTCGTGGCGCGTTTTTTAGTAAAAACCCAATCCAGTGGGCCTTTGGGAGTGCTGGGTATGGTCGATTGTGTGTGCTTGTTTGTATGGGTGCCTGTTTGAATGACTGGACAGAGAAGATGTAGGGGTGGGCCGCAGGCTGGGGTTCGGTATTGACTTTGCCAACGTCCGTGGCCTAAATGCTTACCATGAAACTGTGAAATATCACCTCGCTAACTCTCTGCCTAACATTTTATTACTGTCTGAGACCCAACTAGCCAGGGATTCTTTTTCAAATAAACTTAATATCTCCAACTATAAATTTTTCGTATAATTTCACCCAAGAAACCTTAAATTGGTGGGGGTTTCCCCCTTGGGGGGGTTGGGGGGCCCCCTAATAATTTACAAACCCATTTAAACACCTTCCCTGGGGGTTAACACCGTCTTGAGAATCTTGAATCTCCTAATTTCGATGTTCTATGGCTTAAAACCTTTCTCCCTACTACTACCATTATTTTGTGTTTCTGCTACTGCTCTCCTAACGAAACAGATTTTCACCTCCTTTTTGAATATCTTACTACTTCTTCAGAGACTGTTACTTTCTTCCCATCCCAAATGCTGAGAATCCTCTAATTTAGGGGATTTCAACGCACATCACACTCAGTGGTTGGGCTTCTCTC